>BGPR01005717.1:50290-72341 GCA_013235015.1 Araneus ventricosus
ATGATACCAGAAGAACGCGCGCAACACTTTTTTGTTTGTTCGCGATTTCTACACTATAACATTATGAAACGCGTCAGAAAAGAGCAACTAGTTGTCACTAGGCATATTTTCCGTCTGTCAGCAGTATGCACAGAAGCGGCAAGGCAATAATATGTCACCCCTTGCCCCTAACAGAAACTTCCACACCACAGCAGCGGGAGGACGTTCGATCCTCGACTGCCGTTTACAGTATTTAACGTGTGTGGCGGCTCGTGAGCTCAGAAACGAGGAAGGTTGCAAGATAATATTTATCAATAGAATACAATTTTGAAAAGCTACTTTATCTTTCAGTTGGCCAAATTTTTTAATTCCAAATCCAGATGTGAAATTTCCAGCTTCTCAACAAAATTAAATAATCAGCATATGACATTTACTACTAGTTTTCCTAACAGAAAGTTAAGTGAATGTTGATGTGACGATTTTGCTGACAAAAAGAATCAGAGCTCCACACACAATTTCCCTCCTCGCCCACTCTTCCAAAAATGAGTCTCTTCTTCAAAGGAAATCTACCCTTTTATCAAGAGAAAGCAAAGAATCGATCAACCAGATGTGTTTCTGTTGACGAAACACAAACACAAACCGAAACCGAAATCCATAAACAGCCAATGAGATTACTACCTTGTGTGGGAATGAGAAAAATATATATATATTAAAAAGAGCATCTTTTTCTCATTCGGGTTGGCTCCGTGCCAGCCAGAGCTGTGTTGACTTTCAGCCCAGAGTCCGTCTAAGGTAAAAGCAGAAAGGGTTGCTTTCTCCCTCCGGAGTTTCTGCGCTGTGAATGAATTTCAGCGGGGGCAGAGCATTTTGCAGCTCTCTCTTCGTTTGAATTCATTTTATGTCCTTATTTGAAATTTTTACTACTTTTTTTGCATTTTTGTAAGTCATTGCATGCTGAGAGTGGAAAAGTAAGCAAATAAGATTAAAAACGAAAAATGCAAGTTTAAAAATTAATATCAGGGGTGCTGCAGCTCTGAAGCTCTAATGGAGTACCGCCTAATGGTCGAGCCGTAAAAATATTTTTAGAAGTATGTGAAAATTATTTGTACCTTAGTGGCGGCTCCGGACCTCAGAAACGAGGAGGGCTGAAAAAAATGTTTATCAAGAGAAAACAATTTTAAAAGCTATTTTATCTCCAAGTACACCAAATTTTTTAATTCCAAACCAGATGTGAAATTTCCTGATTTTCAAGCAAAGTAAATAACCAGCATATGGCATATTCTATTAGTTTTACTAACCAAAATTAAAAATTCCTCTGACGAATAATAATAATAATAATAATCGGAGCTCCACATATGCACTTCCCTCCTTGCCCCAGTTCACTCGATAGCACTCTTTCAAAAATGAATATCAAATAACTCGTATACAGAAAATTTATTTTAAAGCTCAAACATATTAAATACATATTTTACTGAAATACTCTAAAAATTTGAAAGTTTTAGAATAAGATTATTTGCTTGAATCTATTGCCGCAACACGAAAAAGAAATTCAGAAACAGCCAATGAGATTGCAACTTGAGGAAAAAAGAAAAATATATTAAAAAGTCAGTTGGCTCCGTGCCAGCCAGAGCTGTGTTGACTTTCAGCCCATAACCCGTGTAAGATAAAGGAAGAAAGAGTTGCTTTTTCATTCCGGATTTTCTGCTCAGTGAACGGATTTCGGGGGAGGGCAGATTATTTTGCAGCTCAGACCTGTGTCTCTCTTCGTTCAGATTCATTTTATGCCTTTTTTCAATTTTTTATTGTTTTCTTTGCATTTTCGTTAGTTATTGAACTCTGAGAGTGGAAAAGTAAGCAAATAAGATTCAAAAATAAAAATAAAAATTTAAAAAATAATTTCAGGAGGTGCTGCAGCTCTGCAGCCCTAAAGGACGAGCCGCCACTGTACCTTAATATAAATAGTCTTGTTTTGTAAGGAACAATAGTAACAGCTCAGACTTCTTATAACCCTTTTAACAAATACAAGAATATAGGATCAGGGAGACGTAATTTTTGTATAATCTTACTAACTTTATTTACAATGAAGACTGAAAGTACAAGTTTTAGATTTAAAGCGTAAAGTTATTTATTTTTTTGAATTTATGTGTTTTTGAAATGAATAGCAAAACAAATTACTGATTAGTAAAAAGTTAGAAACCGTTAAAATGTTTTATTTTTCAAAAAAATAATTCTATTTTATCTATATGTACCTTTGAGAATTATAAAGTTGGTTATATTTAAAAACATAAATTAAGATATATTAAAATTTTAGCAAGAAAGTACTGAAAATGAAATATTTTTGAAATGCAAATTTACTAATTTTTTGACTTAAAAGTTATGCAGCAGGACATTTAATTCAAAAAATTGAATGCTTCATTGTGGAAAGCCGATTCCGCAAATAAGCACTTCAGTAACGAATGAATGGTATAAATCTATTGCATGAGCCGTTGCATAATGAATTTAGAAACATTTTTTTTAAATTAAGAAAACATAGAACGGAAATAAAATTGATATTACTGAAAAGCTAATTTTGGGAATTTTAAAGTGGTGTAAAAATGGTCTTTGTGTGATAATAGGCTCCGAAGTTCAGAAAAAACTTTAAAATTTCGATTAATGTTTTATTAATTAAAAATCTGTATAAAAATTTGAAAACTCCTTCTTAGCGAGTATCTACTACTCAAGAAGTAACTATTGCAAAATTTTGTAGCTGTAGGTCTAACGGCCTGTAGTCCCTTTTGAACGATTTTTGCTTCACGCAATTCCCAGATAATATTCCAGCCTAAAGGCATTATCATGTTAAAATTCTCTCGCCCTCAATTTTTGAAAGGATCATTTTTCAAGTTTAAAACTCCTGAAATGAAACCTTTTCTTGAAGTTCGGGAAAAAAATGTCCAGTTTCCCGAATATCATTGATTTGTGGTAATCTGTGATAAAAATTGTTTTTCAAAATTTTTTACAAATAACTATTGTATATTATAAAACGATTATAATATTTGTTTACTGTAAATGTATGCCAGCCTAACAACATTATCATGTTAAAACGCTCTTTCTTGCGGAAGCATACTAGATCGCTGCCGTTCCTTAATATGCTCCATTTTTTTGGTCACAACTTATTATTCAGCGATTAATTTATTGAAACCCTACATTTATCGTCTTTTTCTTCATTACCTTAGAAGTATATGTCAAATTCAAATGCTAGCACAGGTTAAATAAATAAGGTCTAAATTTATGTGAGCCGCAAAAAAAAGGAAAAAATCCTTTAATTTTTATAGAAACCTAGGTTTATTTCAAAAACACAGCATAAGAAAAGAACAATCAATGAACAGTGATGGAGTGGTGGGCGAAGCACAAGGCCTCTGGGGGCCACTATCTTCGACACATGAAAAATAGATAATATTAAACATTATAAAAAGATGAAGTTTGCCCTGAGTGAGAAGATTACATTAAGGGGGGGGTGCTGTAAGAAAAGGCTTAGAATTAATGCATACAACCATTCATACATCATTCACACGAATACACACAGATACGGAAAAATGATACCTGATGGGTAAATTGTTGATGGATCTTTTTTCGTACACTCCGCATATCAAGTCCAGTCGGGGAGTCATACCAAGGGTCTCCATGCTAATCCAGGGACTTTCCAAGGTTGTCCTAATAAGGACAAGTCAGTCATTAGCAGAACTGCTCCAGGGTGGCTGCTGTTGGTCTGTCTTGCTCTTTAGGTATCTGAAGAAAAGAACAATGACAACGGTAAAGTTAAAGTCTTCAGCATGTCTCCTTTGAATGATACCTTGCTCACAGTGATTATTTTCAAAACTGATCCATGGTGATTTTCACTAATTCTGGATTTGATAGAAGTCTTTTTTTACTTTCATAGGTGAAAATAATTGCTCGCACCGATACACACTTTTAAATATAGAAATGATTACATATGTCAGTTTTCGAGCGTTTTCAAACCTGACTGGCAAATATTTGTAAAATGGGCGTCGAAGTAACACGACCAGTAAACGGTTAATAGCGAATGTAGTGGTCAGCTATTAATAATTATACATAATTAGGAAATTTAAAAAATAAACTACGAAATTTTTATTAAATATTTTGTTACATATTGTTATGTTTGCTGGGCCGCAAAATTATTCGTTGTGGGCCACGAGTTTGACATTCCTGGTCAGTGGCGGCTCGTCCATAAGAGCTGCAGAGCTGCAGTCCCCCTGAAATTATTTTAAAAGATTGCATTTTCTTTTTTATTCTAATTGGCTTACTTTTCCACTTTGAGAATTCAGTGATCAGCGAAAATGGCAAAAAAGTAATAAAAAATGTAAAAAGAAGACGGAAAATCAATCAAGAAGTAAGAGAGAGACAGACCAGAGCTGCATCAAGTTTTCCCCCTCCTACGGATCCGATATTAACGCAAAGAGCAACTCAAAGCGGGAGAAAAGCAATCCTTTCTCCGCTTGAAATTGCATTTATTTGAGCTGCATTTTTTCATCTGTCATTGGCGCGACTCCCTCATTTGGCTCTTTTTCGCCTTTTCTCGGTAGTTTAGTCGTTTTTTTAAAATCCAATTCTGGAGGAGTTGTAATTTTTTGCTTCTTCATGTTTTTTCGGGTGCTGTATACGATTCTGGATTCAGAGGTTTGCCACCAATAATTTTTGTTGGAATTTTAGTTATAGCCAAAAAACATAACAAATGTTTCTCTCCTTTTTTTTGCTTATAACTCAAAAACTATCAATTTTTAGTATATCATCATTATATACCAAAATAATCAGCACAAAATTTCCTACAACTTAGATCTATAAAACTCTTGCAGTACTGCTTGTTTCTGAGGCGACGAGCCGCCACTTCTCTTGGTGTACAGTGAGCTTTCTCAGTTTGTGGTCGATCCCCTCGGATGAGTAGGAAACCTCAAGAACTCGCCGAAGAGTAGAGGGAAAGAGAGAAGTCCACGTGATGAGACTGAAAAATGGTCCCCCGCATGGGTAAGAAGGGGGTGTCCTTTCCTCCTGGAATGTCCCTTCATTTGTGAAGTCCCGGAGATTAGTTTGATGGAAAATTCCTGAGGACACCTTCATTTGTTGGTTCCGGCCAAAGCGCGGGCTCTTCCGGAATATTTTTTCCTCCTCCTCTTCTCCTGGAGAAGGTGAACCGCGTTTTCAAAGGAATGAATTAAAGTTGGCGTTTCTCTTCTCCTTGTTCTCAATATACCGAAGAGAAAATAGAGAAACGAAATGTACTTTTTCGGCTCTCTTTCTGTGAGTCTCTTCTTCCCTCCTTTCATTCGCCTCATATTAATTTTCTTTTTTCAAACTTTGTTTTATCTCGAGATGGTTTTTCTTCTTCTTTCTTTCTTTCTCTCTTTTTTCGTCATATCCTTCTTCTTTTGAAAGAAGATGGAGCAAATATGTATGGAACTCACTTGAAGAAAGAAATCCGAATTAGCCTGCACATATTTTCAGAGATAGCACAGTACAAGCAAAAGGAAGAGTTATTTCGCTTCGTTGTGGAGATTTCCTACTTTTATCATTTTTCTACCTGGCAAATTAATTGCGGTCTTGAATTTTATTTTTTTTCTCTCTTTCTCTGTGAGAGTAGCATGAGTTGTTGCGCGTTCCGTCTTAGAAGAGATTTTAATGGGGGGGAAATTTTTACCCAGTTTAATTTCGTAAGAAAATTGCTACTTACGTATAAGTAGGTTTAAAACACTTCTGAACTTTTTTCGTTGTTTTTTCTTTTTTCATTTTCCTTAGTTTTTTTTGTCTGATGCGCTCTTTTAATTTATAAGAAGATTACTTACAATTAGGGTCATTTTTCATAACTCGTTTTGGAAGGGAACTTTTTTTCTTCTGGCCAATTACGTTTTGATGAACCTATTTTCATGAGGCTGAATACTTTTACATTTTTATAAGAAAACGTCTGCAATTAAATTTTTATACCTAAGAAAAGAATGGATCCTTAGATAATAGCACTTTTAACTGATGAATGTTATCTACATTTATTGTTATTTTGTTTGTTTAAAAAATAGTTTTTCAAATAAAAGAAGTTATGGAATTTTTGCTAAGAATTGTGTTTAAAAATTCCAAACAACTAGCTTTCTTTTAAAAGTTTGCAATTCAATTCATTCAGAATTGAAATTTGTTTAAAAGCGTTTTGATATAAAATATTAAATTTAATGCAAGTAAATTTTCAAACTTAATTCTCCAAAGCATATAACGTTTATCTTCTGAATTACGTTTACAGTTGAAATTTTGCCTCAGAAATGTAATTTAAGTCTTTCCCCCTGAATCAGATGAAATTTTTTACTATTTTTTCTATTAATATTGTCTTCGGTCCAAAAAGCGGTTATTTTGCAATGTACATTTTATTTTGAATATAAAGCATTTGTATTAAATATTAATATTTAGAAAAAATATATATACTTCATACCAATGCGTTTAAAATAATACCTAACAGCTGAAATACCTAGAGATTCAAGTTTGAAAAATCATTCAACCGTGATAATTGTAAAAGTGATATATAAACCCAGTCTTTGTCTAGATATAATCTTCTAGTACGTCAACAAATTCACAAATAAATAACAACAAAAATGAAGAAATTAGATTTCTCCGTTTAAGTAAAATTGATTAATACCTGCATTTGCAAAAAAAAAAAATAATAATAATGTCTTGGTGCGTAAGTAAAGTTCATATATTTTATTCCAAGATATAAACATTGACCGTTTCTCTGCCATTATTTATCAACAAAACACAGAGGCATTTGACAAAAAGAGAATTTTTTTTTATCAAAAGAGCACAGACCTATGTATTATCTTGATATAAGTCTGTATATGCTAGCTCAATATAAAAAAGGACGGGAGACTGTCATTTTCAAACAGCCACTGATGGTAAAGGCGTAGGACTACTTTACTCGCGTGACTCTTTTCCGATTTTCAATTTTTTTTGTAACTTCTGTTGTCATCCTTTATATCTAAAATAAAACGTTAGTTATGTTTTTAACATATGTAGTTACCGAGATAAAGAGGATCTCCCATACAATGTTTTTTGTGGCGTTTTGGCGTGTGAATCAAATTCCTTCCTGAGACCCCAATGGGAGGAACGTAGTCCTACGTTAAAAATTATGGATAGTGGTAGATATTGTGATAACATAACATAAGTTGTATATTCCTGATATTAATTGAACTTAAATAAACATAATAAAATAAACTAAATTAAATGAGCAAAATAAAATATTCAGTGATTCTTGTAAGCTATACATAAAACTGACATAAGAAAAATTTGCTTCTTAAATTAATAATTCGATAACCAAAGATAACACCTTTTATAGAAGATCAAAATATCATCATCTTATTGAATTTATTATTTAAATGAATATTATTTGTTCCGTTATTGAAAATTATTTGACTAATTATTTTCATTGTTACTTTATATTATCGTTTTGCATGCATTTTATTTAGTTATATGACTTATTAATAAGGTAAAAGAAGTTAATGAACATCTACATAATAATTAATACTATCATTAATACTTAATTTCATATTTTTTCTTTTCCCGCGTATTGATGAGTTTTTTATTTGAGCGTAATTTATTTTGTGTTATTTAGTTCATCCTTTTCGTGTAACAATCATTTTGGTTTTCATTATATATTTTATTTTTTATTAATTTTTGCTAAAATACAGATTGTCCCGAAACAATCTCAGTTGAGGTTCGAATTTCAAAACAACGCTATCTTTTGACACGACAACGAAGTTCAATAGTTCTTCTTAATATTTTATCATAAAGCGGGTTTAGTTTAGTTTAGCTACATTAACGTCCCGTTTTGAAGCAATGCGACAGCTATTTCGGAGCGAATCTCGTAATTTTGTATCAGGTCAGATGACGGGGACGACACCTGACATGGCACCCACTTATCCTAACTTCTGAGGGAGAGCGTTTGACCTACGATGTCAGATGTCACAGGCTCGACGAATCTTTTGTGGAATCGGGTTTCGAAAAAATAGTCCTCCGGCACCAAGGCCTAGACCTTACGACAAGGCCACCGCGGTCCTGATAATAAGGCGGTCTGATAAGTCACAAGCCCACCGCGGCCCTGATAATAAGGCGGGCTGCTGAGTCACAAGGCCACCGGGGCCCCTGATAATAAGGCGGGCTGATAAGTCACAAGGCCACCGCGGCCCTTGATACTAAGGCGGGTTGCAAAGTCACAAGGCCACTGCGGCCCATGATAATAAGGCGGGTTGCTAAGTCACAACGCCACCTCACCCCCTAATAATATGCCGGCTGATAAGTAGTTTAGACAAAGAAAGAAATAATAAAAAAAGAATGTTAAAAAATTTCATCCTCAAGATTTATTTTACGAGTAAATTTATAGCGATTATTCGTTATCACTGTCAGTATCAATACACTTTTTTCTACGTATCGTCATGTACTTTCGATACAAATACGTGCCATTCATACGTACCTTTCATACACATTCATGCCATTTGGCAGGCACACCGCCTTCTAAAATTCTTCTTGACTAGCCGGGACTTTGAGCAGGAAAAGAAATGTAATTATATTAACAGCTACAGAGAAAAATCGTTGTAAAATTAATACTAAAGCAAATTTGAAAAGTGAAATTTCTGTATTTTTTCAAATTTACTTATTTCTTTATTTACCTAAATTACCTCTCTTTAGCCTATCTAAGTTCTCTTTCATTGACTATCAAGCTGTACCTCACCTACCTTTATCGTTAACTCATCTCCAGATAAAGTTGCTTCGAAATATGAGCGGAACTGAACGCTGTTTTGGGACAATCTATGAATATCCTGGTCACCACTATTTTTAACCAGTTAAATGAACTGTATAGCTGCATTGAGTATAGATGTAATAGTTCAAACATTTGATAAATTGTTACGATAAGTTTTCTTTTTATCATGATTTTGATCTCTATAACTGTTTGAAATCTAGGGAAGAACCACATAAGAAATTTTATGAATTTCAAATTTTCACAGTGTTTTTTTTCAACGTCGCTCATTAACTTATAATCAAGAAAAAATGAAGGACACCACAATTGAGGAAGCATAATGATAAAGTGTCCTTTTAATGTAACAAGTCTTTGGAGGTTTATATTTTTAGATTTGGTTTGGTTTCCGCTCTATTAGCGTAAGATCCATTTCTTTGACTACACTGTCAAACTCAAAGTACAACAAAAATCATTAAGGCTATATGATTTTCAGTTTCGATATTTTATATAATGACAGTGAGTAGCGCCTAACTGGTTATCTCTGTCTTTTTTGTATGAGAAACCTGTTGTCAATAAAACGGTAAAATTAAAAAAATGCTAAAAATAAGTATAAAGCTTGTTTAAAAGTTATAATTTGATGTATCAACCCAAACTGAAAGAAAAAAATGACGGGAGGCTGTCTTTTTCAAACAGCCGCTGATGTTAAAGGCGTAGGACTACGTTACTCGCGTGACTCTTTTGCTTCTCGAAGTTTCTCGGTTGCTCTTTGTTACTAGCGATACTCTTTTGTTTCTCGAAGTTACTCTCAATTCTCTTTTGTTTTCAACTCAATTTTCAACTCAATCACGAAATCTCGCTCGCGAAAACGTGGCAAGCGAGAGAGTCAGCCAATTTTGCCCGCTCGCCTCATTCGTGTGACGTCACCAATTCATGTGTATTTATGCCCAACTTTGCGAGTCAGTAGCCGCTGAACTACAGTTCCGATTTTCAATTTTTTTTGTAACTTCTGTTGTTACCCTTTATCTCTAAAATGAGACATAAGTTATGTTTTTAACATATGTAGTTACCGAGATATAGAGGATCGCGTCACCAATTCATGCGTATTTTTGCCCAACTTTGCAACTCAGTAGTCGCTGAACTACAATTCCGATTTTCTTTCCGCCAGCTCAGATGTCATCCTCATCATCTCACTGCGGTTCAAATTAAGAGGCTCATCCCTAAATAGACCTCGTGTTGTTTCAAAACGGGACGTTAATATAAATAAACTAAACTCAAACGGAGATTTTTTGAGAAAAGTTAATCATATCAATTATTTTTTGTTCTACTTGCATGTATGTATTTTTTAAATAAGCAGAAAGAGATGAATTTTCCAAAAAATCATTAATATCTGAAATTAGAAAATGGTCTAATAAAATCTATTCCCTTTTATTTCCTACTGTATCATCATTACTTCTATAATTTTTCTAAGAAAATGATATTTATAGATTTGATTTATAGCAAAGAAACAGATCTTGCGTTGCATAATTCATTTCTCCTTTTTTCGTGATGATTTTAGAAATCTTTTTTATGAAATAACTTTTCGGAATGATCTCCTTTTCTTCTGATTCGTATAAATTTTTGTCATATTTTATCTGCATTTATTAACCATATGCTGTCAAGACTAATATTTGTAAAATACTGCATTTAGTAGGCCGTTAGTGTTTATAACATAATTTAAAAGATTTTTATTAAATTTAAATCATTGGAGGACAAGTTTGTTTTGAAATCTGGCTTTAATAATCCAAATTGAATTTGTATGTATAAAACATCTAAACATGTAGATATCTAAACTATAAACAGCATATCATAAAAACTATATTGGACATTCCTTCTAAAAAACTACTGATCTGAGCAATGCGAAGATGAGTTATCAAAGCATTTAAATTTAGAAAAATGTCATATTTGTCAATTGATATGCATACAGAGATTTTAATAATAAACGTGAATAAACAATGTTTTGATCATAAAATTCAATTAATTGTCGAAATTGAAGAGATTCATCAAAAAAGGGCCTTCAATAAAATGATTAAATGATGCATATTTAAACTGATTATATGTAAATGCAAAAATTCAATCTAAAAGTTGATTTAAATATTCTCTTTATAGCTCTTTTGAAAGAAAATTCTCGTGAAATATTTTCTGCTTATGAAAGAAAACCTTCTGCATAAATATATTAATGATTATTAAAGCGACCCTTCGATAGCTATCTCATGGGAAAAATCTAATTCTTGAAATAAAAATCCAATTTTCATCTCTTCAGACCTTTAGATATTTCTGCTAGAAAGTAATAAGAATTTGGAGGATGCTCCCTTTTTTAAAAACAGTTTTCCCTTTATGCGCAATATCGCTCTCTGTATTAATAAGAATTTATACAGCGCTTTGAAGACAAAAAACTTGGGACGAAATACTTAATTCGGTGAAGTTTTCGTTTTAATGGAAGCTGTCAATGCAAATCTAAATGCCGTGAAAATATAAGCAGTTTTTGGAAAGCATGAGCGTTATAAACTAATTAATGCTCTTCTGAAAGATGTTCGGATATAAAAGCTGTAGTTTTTCTGCTCAGTTGAACGGAAGTAACGCGACGAAAAAAAGGCAATTGATTTTCCTTTTTGCTTTCAATTAAAGTAAGTGCACGCTTTCGGAGATCCATTTTTCTGTCTGCTTAAAAATGATTTACTCATATTAAAGAGGAATTTAAAATAATTATACTACTCGACATCGGGTCTCCTTTTTGCGCGGTGGCTGTTACTCCCAAATAATTTATTCATCAACTCTAAACAATCTTCAAAGTTATAACCCTGTAAATATTCAGTATGGAAGCTGTAGTTTTTTATGCTTAAGACGTAGCAGTGAAAATGTGCCTGTTTATCAATTACTGCAGACCCTAGTGAAGAAAAACACTACAGCAGCGGCAGGAAACAATCATGGGCAATTTTAAATGCATCATGGGAGGTTTTTTTATTTTATTTTTAATATCCAGTCATTAAACCCACATTTCCGGTAGGAGGCGCTGTATTTCTTTTATTCAGCTGCGCCCATATATCAACATCTGAAGCGCTTCAGGCTTAATTATGTCATCAATTTATGGTAACATAGCTATGGCTTAATTAATATTTAGTTACGCCACGGTTCATAAACGATAAACTCGGATGAATGCGTCCTGCGCATCGAAACGAAGTCCGCCATTTTTATTCGTTTCAATTTTTATATCTGTAGGCGAATCTGGCAACATGTTGTGGCGCCCGCTTTCTGCGCCATCTATCGCTTAGCCTTGTTGTTATTATTTTTTCCCCATCCGCTTCCGCAATGAGTATCGAGTATTAATTATTTCTAAATTTCCTGCACGCTGTGGAAAAATAGAGTCATGACAGATGCGTCAAATTTGCCTCATTCGATTGAAAAGTAATTACCGAGTCGTGTTTTTTCACAACATAGTTTCCCTAATTTGATTTCAATTCTACTTGATGTATTGATTGGGAGGCGTCGCTAAGTTTTTCCTCGTCTCCGTGATCGAAAACTAATGATCTTTTCATAATTAGCAATTTTTGAACACGCGCGTCTCGGAAAAGTATTTATTTATTCGACTTCTTTGTTGTTAGACATATCGCTGCGCAGATGACATTCTCTTATTTTTCTTCTATTAGGGTCAAAAGTTTATGCTTTGGTATTAACTTTTATGCAACACTGTTTTTCATTCGTACTTTTGTTTCTGCGTGCAGTAATTTTTATTTTGACACGTGTGCTGTAACAGATCAAGGAAAAGAGTTAGAATGTTAATTATTTTGCTCCTGTGAAAGGGTTTGTTGTTTGTCTTTGAAAGAAATGAATGGTAACGTCTCAAAGGATGTCCAGAAATTTATTCCTACAAATACACATTAAATTTCTGTCAATTTGAATCATGTTTTGAAAACTATTCAACCATTTTTCTGAAGATACAGCTTTTGCGACGTCGACATGTATTATTGCGTTATGCTATTTTTTATACCTTCACCTCTTTCTCTTATGATATAAAATAGATTCGTTTTAAAGAATTCTAACCCACATTTTTAGAAATCTTTTCATGGGTGCAAATTCGACACTTGCTTAGTTTTAACTTTCAGATGAACGCTCGTATCAGATCATACAATCAACCGTAGAAACCGTCTTAACTGCCACATGAATGCTCGTATGAGGTGGTACCCTCAGCCGTAGAAATTAATAATTTATAAAGATTATATTTTCGTATTTTTCTTCAATTGGAATCTGAAATTTACTGTTTAGTGTTAACTTTAATAAACGCTACCTGTTTTGTTCTCTATTAATTTTTTCGCAGCTTTGTCGTAAGAAATTCCTCTGCAAATTTCCTCAATACAGAAGTTCTACAGCATCAGTATACATTTCATATTATTTATTACTTTCTCTTATATGAAGCATAAAAAGAAATAATATTATAACCATTAAGCAATTCGACTTTGCGATTTTGACGAATCTCCAAATTTTAAAATTCCCTCTATCTGAAAAAGACATTTTTGGAATTATATCTCTATCTATAAAAGAGAAACTCAATCACTAACTCATCACCGAATCTCCCAAACCACAAGGACTAGAAACCTGCGATTTCGCAGGTGGTTGCTTGCTCAATAAGAAAGGATTTTTCGAAATTTTAATCCGAATTTTAATTAATTAAAAATTACCTTAAATTTTAAAGTTTTTTCGCATTAACTTCGGAGCATATCGCACAAAAACCATTTTTACATCATTTTAAAATGGAAAAAATTAGTTTTTCAATGATACCAACTTCATTGCCATGAGTCACCCTGTTTAATTTTAATCAATTTAAAAATATTTTCAAACACGATTCCCAATTACGTTTTAATTGATATCGTCTGCAGCTTTTTTCGGAGCATGTGCGGAAAAACTCCTTCTCTAATTAAAAAAAAGAAAGAAAACATTATTAACTGAAAACTGACAATAGTGTTTTGAAAATTATTCCTGTCGATATTTTGAAACGTAATTTGATAAACTTTTGCAAATTATTTATAAATAGGTGTGCTGTCGTTGTATATATTTGTATTATCAAGAAAATATATGAAAAGACGTGAAAGTGTACGTTTATCCCGAGCAGCAAGGTATCAATAATGTGTTACAACGCGCACGGATTCACAGGTATCAACTAGTCTATAATATTTGGAACACAGTAACCTAGAAACGATACCATCTACACGTAATAGCGGATTTTGTCAATTTGAGGACACAGGTGTAACATTGCTTTGAGGCCTCCTCCCCCTACCCAATGTAACAAATTCACCGTTGGCTTAGCGCTACGATGTACGTCTAATAGGTTTTGAGGCCTCCTCCCCCTACCCAACATCACAAATTCACCGTTGGCTTAGCACTACGATGTACGTCGAATAGGTTTTGAGGCCTCCTCCTCCTACCCAATATCGCAAATTCACTGTTGACTTAGCACTACGATGTACGTGAATAGGTTTTGAGGCCCCCTAGATTCTAGAGGTACGCGAACGAGCGCCTCTAACGCCTGTGCGAAAAACCGCCACTGCCTACACGGAAGAAATTTGTTATTCAGCTTTTACACCAAAATTGCAGCTTTCTGTAAATTTTGGGTTAATTTCGACAATGTATGGCTGCCCATGTGTGCGCATGTGAAGACGGTAACTCTTAAAAACGCGAAGAATTAGATAGATAAAATTCAGGATATGGTTTTATTATAAGAATTGCAGATGAGTGTCAGGTTTTCAAACGTTGACTGTCTGTCGAACTTCCTTTTCCAGCGTAAGTGAATACGATGACTCAAAATCACAACGAGCCAAATGAATGAAATTTAGTATATGGTCTTGTCTCCGAAATTATTCATCTATATCAAAATTTTCACCCAATTGATAAACGGGAAGAAGTCCAAAAAGCGAACTGGATTCTTCACTATACTACGAAGCTAAACGCAAAAAGTCCTATATTGTATGAGTATACGAGAAAGTTGAGGAGACATCACTCTCACGGGTTTTATACCGATTTCGGACTGAAATAAAATATGCCTGTTTTTCGAAACACCTAATTTGAAATCCTAATGCTGTTGGTCCAAGAAAAAAAGTCGTACACTTTTCGAAAAAACTAGCTGTTTGAGATTCCTACAAATTACTTTTTTTCTACTTATCCACTCTAAGAATGTGTTAGATACTCTAAAATAAACTCTTCTTTAATGGAAAAAGTATAAAGTCGCAAAATTATATGACATAAGACTAGAAATATATAACTAATTTTTAAGAAATACATATTTTTATTTAATGTAGTGCACAATGTTAATACACAACAAAAATGCATTTAAATTTAATTAGATTATGTAAAATTTCATAAGAAATTAGAAAAATTACCATAGAGTTGAAGTTGGAAAAAAGTATAGAGTCGGCATGATTTATTCTTTATTAAGTGTGATGTGGGAACCTCTTTTTTCTGATGTCTGCATTAATCTTCGGTTCATAGAACCAAAGCTTCGAAGGTTTCCGGGTCAATGTTGTTCTAGCAATTTTTAATTGCTGTTTTTAGATAAGACTTGCTTTTGTAATTGTCGATTCTTGTAACATCTTGAGCCAGAATGCCCCAAATGTCTTCCATCAGATTCAGGTCGGAACTCCGAGATGACCATTTGAAGAGTTTTTACCTCATTCGCCTTCATACAGGGTTTTGTAGATCACAGAACATGCATCTGATGCATTGATTTGTTGAAATGTCTAATCTCCTGATGCAATCAGAGGAGTCAACCAAACTATCTAGCAATATGTCCTGATATATAACACTGAATTCATTTTATTTTCGACTAAAACAATTTCAGTTTTTTGAATATTTCATTAATTGCATTGATAAAAAAAGTAAGTTCTGAGATGGATTCTGCGCAGACGTATTATGAAATGATTTCGTGTAGGGCAAGATGGCGAATGGCTTATTTTTAAGTTCATACTATTACGTAGCTCCATCTTACTGATACTACCAGCCGTGTTTCAAAGGAATCAAGGAAAGGATGCCATTTCGTTGTTAGAGTTTTTTGCCTGACGTGTTGTAATTTTCGAGATCCTCAACTTAAGATCTAGCAGACTAACACCAAAGATATTTGTTTATTCTTTGCTGTGCATGATTGCCTTAGACAATACGCTTTTCAAAATCATTATTTATTTTTATCTAAGCTTGTTAATCCCACCAAAAAAAAAGAGTGTTGGAAGGCCTCTACTCACCTGTTTTATACCTGAACAGTAAAACTGTTTTCAAAATGTATCAGGTCACAAATTTACTTATATTAACGTCCCATTTTTAAGCAACACGACGACTATTTTGGGAATGGTCTTGTAATTTTTAACTGCGTCAGATTACGAGGACGACACCTGAGCTGGCACCCCCTCCAAACATCCGCACCACATCTGGGGAGGACGTTTTGCCCCCTATGCATGATTTAAAGACCCTATCATGTCACAAGTAATATGCGCTGTCAAAAATTAGAAACATATTTGAACTAGCATAAATTCGTCCGATAAATTCTCCTTATAACGCAAATTCCTATTACTCGGACAGTATATCCCGCGTTGTACGAAAGCCCACTGTACATATATACAGGATATTTTTTAAATTACAACTATACTCTTTTATAGCAAAGATTAAAATTAGAATGTTAATTTTAATTTTTTTAATTTAAATTAATTAATTTAAATGTAATTTTTTAATTAATAATTTTTATAAAGCACTGAAAGAAAACAATGCTTAAAAATTCGCAATATACTGTAACCCTGGTTAACCGAAACCAGGGTTATTCGAAATGCCTCTGAAATCTGAATTCCAAAAAACACGTACGGTACTGCACGAGCACTGCAGTACAGTACGTGACTGTAAGAGACTGCACTGCAAGGCGATACTTCTTTGCAACGATATCTCCACTTTATTCTTTCAACACCTCTGATTCCTAAGACCATTGGAATATAGAGACCTCAAAATACGGGAACGCCCGAGTTTACCCCGAAAGGGGGTAGAAACTTCACAGTGATATTCGGACTTCTACCGTCTTTTACTTGAAGAAACGATTGGGACGATCCCGTATCGGTACAGTTAAGCATCTCTAAAAAGTTCAGTGATTAATTTTAGATAATTAGATTATAAATAAAGATAATTAATTTAATTTTAGATTAATTTTATTGCTAAGATTAATATTATTGGGTATTAACAATATTAATTACAATACTGTTTACCTGTGCCTGTCATACCCATTGCGCACGAAATCGCCGGTGCGAATATTGCGCACGAAATCTCCGGTGCGAATATTGCGCACGAAATCTCCGGTGCGAATATTGCGCCCGAAATCGCCGGTGCGAATATTGCGCCCGAAATCGCCGGTGCGAATATTGAGCTCGAAATCGCCGGTGCGACTATTACGCCCAAACTCGAAGTTGCGAATATTGCGCCCGAAATCGCCGGTGAATATATCTGACAGGAATATTTCGCCCGAACTCGCCGGTGCGAATATTGCGCCCGAACTCGCCGGTGCGAATATTGCGCCCGACGGAGGGTTAACTTTAATAAAGAACATAAGTGTAGCCTAGAAAGAGGTTTGAATTCGCTTTACGCTCAAAACATTACAGAATTACATACTGTAATTAGATACAAAGCTGCAGCAGATGTTTAACGGAAAAAATCGTTATCCGAAACAGCTCTTCCCCCTTCAGTTCGATGTTGTACTGCATTTTTATTCAAATATTCCTTTTTAATGAATCGGTACTTTCCAATAAAGACTTCATAGCCATCCAGTTATCATCATAAAGTAATTATAAAGAATAACTGAATAATCTACATTTTCAAAACATGCGATTCAATCCTGGTGTAGAAGTTATCAAATGTAACACTTTTCAGACTCCTCTCGCGTTTCTTTTGAACGATTTCCCAGTTGTCAGGTAATTATTTCACAAAAATAATGATACACGTTTCAAAATAATGTTTGTAAACCATGAATCAATGTCACAGCAGCAGGAAAGGAAAATGGATCGAATCTCCACTCTGAAAAGGATCTGCTATCAATTGAAAGTAGACATTTTTGAGGAAAAAGTGCTTCATGCTCGTTATTCGGGAACAGATTGATATATTATAACCTTTTTCTTCCATAACAACCTATTCAGTTGAAATATCTCTGTTGTGAATCATGTACTTGGAGTTTTGAGTCATAAATCTCTATAATTTTCGTATTATATCTCATAACTAAACAGTTTTGAGCATATTTCGTTCTTACAATAATAAAACTTTACATTTTTCCCCCTAAAATATAAAATGAATCAGCAACTTTGAATACATTCTCGCATACTAATTGAATATATCTTTCTCGCGATGGCGCCGCAGTAGCCTAGTGGTAAGATCTCGGCTTCGGAACCCGATTCCACCGAAGATCCGCCGGGTATTGGGCCTGTTGCAGGTTAAATCTTAAGAAGGGGGCAAAACGTCCTTCCGTTGGTGGCGTGCGGAAGTTTGGAGAGGGGGTGTCAGCTGAGGTGCCGTCTTCGTCATCTGACCGAGATTCAAAAATACCAGATCCGTACCAAAATAGCCCTCGCGTTGCTTCAAAGCGGGACATTAATGAAACTAAATTAAACTTTCTCGAGATTTCCGTGAGTCTCCGTAGTTTAGATTTAACTGAGTCAGGAAAAAACTAATGCGTGGAATAATGTCTGTGTGTCCGTCTTTTTGTATGTGAAAGTAATACCTCAAAGATTAATTATTTTATTTCTTCGTAAAATTTGACTTATGTTTAAAATTATACAGTTAGATAGCTAGTATGTATGCTGCACTATACACATGCTCTATGTTCCAATTCACTACGTATTTTACTTTTTTCTGCATCGGCTCACAGTTTTATTTGAGTCGATTTTACAAAAAAAAAAAAAATGTCTTTTATTTTAGTGGCCACTAATTTATTTTTGTCAATTATTTATTAATTATCTTCTTATTAATACGCTGATAAAAGTTATAAAATATCACATGCAAAAGTTTTGCTTTCAGGGAGACCATTGTCTTATCATATTAGCTAAATACATATAAAGACTTTTTCGATATTCATTACATAAACTGATCATCACACCTGATCAAAATGCTTTTTTGATTATGCCAATTTTATGTTTATGTGATGTTGAAAATTTTTAATAATTACTAAGTTACCAGTAATTGTTACACAAGACCATTATTTCAAAACTTAGATTACTGCTGTCAACAATAACAGTTACTTATGAAAGCAATTTGCATCATGCAATTAAATCATACCATCAAATTAGTAATTTATTTTTGACAAGACTATTAGTACATTTTTATTTTGCGTTGTGTGTTTTATTTTTAAATACCCTAGGTTCAATTTCTATGTAAAGAAAGGAAATATATACCAGATTCCAGGATACATACTTCTAGGAAGTCATTTTAAGCTAGAAGGTGATCTAGAAGGTATTTATAACGGATTTGCTTAAGATTGAGCATTAATCTTTAATATGTAATTATTATTTTCAAAAATAAAACCTTTTAACTCAAATAATTAGAATATCAGCATGTTTTGTTTGAATACTTCAATCCAACTGATTATATGACAAGTATTGTTAAGAAGTATAAGAGATAAACGAGCCTATTGGCAAGCGGAACATGATAATAATGAAAATAAATAAGAATCCATCGTTTAACTAGAGTAAGACAAATTTATATGTATAAAAGAAAACCAGTTTATTTTACAATTACCAGAATTTCTGTTGCTATTTCTAAACTGTGCACTATCCTATATATTTATCTCAGCTAGTTTCCCTTTAGCTAGCAAGTCTGAAGTATTTATATCCTTTGCACGCAATAAATATTGAAAGTGTACATTCGAAAAGAAAATCAAAACACCCTTTATAATGTTACCGGTAATGCATGAAAGCCGGCATCCTATAGAATACCTAGGCATTTATATAATGCCGAAAAATGGCCGGCAATGTATGAAACGATTAACATTTCACACGTTTTCTAGGCATTCTGTAGAGTTTCAAATGACAAACGACCGAAGTATGAAATATATCGCCGTTTCGATTTTATAAGAAATAGTGCAATTCAAAACAAAAATACTATTCAAAACAATACAAAATTCATACAATTCAAAACAAAATTATTTCTTTTCTTGACATAAGAAGTAGGTTCAAATTTCATTTTGTTATCTTTAATAAGAAAGGAATGAATTTTGTTCTGTACAATTTTCATTTTTCTTTAAGCATTTTGGATAACAGTTTTTTAATGTCACTGTTTCACTATTTTTTCAAAATAGCATTCGTATTTTTGAGGAATGCACTTTTTTAAAATAACAGCCTTATAATGACCTTTCTTCATACTTTGCCTAAATAGCATTTGTCATACTCTATCTAGAATGCCTAGGTATTATATACAATGCTTACGGAAAGAGTATAATAATTATCATATTTCATACTTCGCCTAAAAACGCCTGGCATTCTATAAAATGCCTAGGTATTCTATAGAATATCGGCGTTTCATACATTGCCGGTAACGATAAGTTAATTTTTTTTTGGGGGGGGGGGCCTTTTGTGTTCTGAAATATAATATTTCTTCCTTTTGGACATATTGGAAATTTTTTTCTATTACTTAAGGTATCCGACTGTGGTCGGAGACATTTTTTTGAAAAATAACTTATATATATTTTTAATGTTATTTTTCAACTGCATATGTTTTAAAACTATGAAAATATTGTAAAATTAGGTTTTCAAAATAATATTTTTTTAAAGAAACTGAGAAATTTGAAGAAAAATGACTAAAATAATTGCCTTACGCTAACAGCCATAGACAAAATCATATTCTAAATATACATAAATCTTTGTAGGAGTACATTTTTATGACAGTTATCTGTGTTATGCTCTAAAATATATCTTGTACTTCAAAATAGTTTTGAGATATAGCTGAACATAGTTACTAAACTGATAATTTTTCATAAAAAATGCTTTTCGTTTATATTTAAGCACTTAAAAATAGTGCTTGATTTTAAAATTGACCTTAGTTTTTAGAGGAAAACATCAAGCATATTACAGGAAACAATCTCGGAAAATTTCATATCAATACTTGAAGTTCTCATATCAATACTTGAACTGTTTGAGAAATAATTGTTAAGGTCGACAGTTTTCCTCAAAAATATCATTTCTCAGAAAACGCATTTAAAGTTTTCATGCAACATAAAATAGTGCTTACAGTTCGGTAATAAAACAGCTGTAAATCCATTTGTAATTCACGTAGAGTAAAAAGTGAGTCAGCTTTAGAAAGCTGGTTAAACAGGCTACAAAATTAAGTCATAAAAAGTTTTTTGATAATTTCATCAAAAACGACGATTTTAAACCAGTCGGATACCTTAAGTTTTCATTGGTTATCTTATAAATTTTTGAGGTATACTAATTTATTACGTGAGATCACAACTATAAAATAGTCTCGAATCCAAAAAATTATAATTTTCAAATTTTGTCAATCAGAATCAGGTCGCATACTATTTCTATTTAAAAAATTAACCGATATTGCGTTCGTCTTGAACATATTGATAGATTGCATGTTTTTACGACAATACCAAATTTTGAAAGAGTATTGGATTTTCGAATAAAATATTTTAAGAATTTTATGCATCTCTGATTTGTGCAGTAAATTAAGTTAGCGTTCAAATACAGGAACATTCCACGGTCCGTGCCGCAGATTGTTGGGCTGTGTTGTGCAAGGCCAAACAAGCGGAACCGCACCGAGCTCACGATGTGCCCAAATAAATGTCGAGTCGTCGTTTGCGCAGCTTCCCTCCAAGTGTGAAACTGCTAACATAACATCGTGACATCTGGTGTCAGATCGTGATACAAAAGCGGCGATCGAATTATGGTTGTTCCCTTCTTCAGTTTATTTGTTGAGCAGGTGACTTCGCATTTACTCACGATCCAAAGCGGAGAGCTTGCCAAAAAATCCATTTGGGACACTCAGAAATACAAAAATTATGCATCAATAACCTACAGCGTAGTGCAGCTGGGTTGACTCTGCCGAAGACGTTTTTATTGTCTGGTCCTGCTGTTATTCAGCCATAAAATGCACACGTCAGGGCTACATTATTTTCTTTTGCAATAGTAATTCGGAATAACATTATCATGCAGGTGGAAATTTGGAGATCTGATCGAGACGTCCAATGGAAGAAAAACAGCAGAGAATAAATCACGCTTCGTACAAGATGTTTCATATTGAGATGAAAAAGACTAGTTCCAGCAATGGAAGATT
>BGPR01005717.1:72351-82513 GCA_013235015.1 Araneus ventricosus
CAAAGAATATGAAATCTACTATGGTTTTATGGTCTGTTCCACTGATCTTCATGCGGTATTTAAAACTGAAAAAAGTAGTGGGTGAGAGCCTCGAAGCAGCAAGGTGGCAGGGACATTGCTGAGCAAAGTGTGTGCTGACCGCGAACCAGCCCGGGGGATGGCGAGAGCGGCTTGTCTGTATTTATTATGTACTTGGTATTGGGCTTTGACTGTCTCCCAAAGAATTTCAGTTGACAGCAGAGATGATGTTACATGCAGTTGATGATCATTATCTTTGTTCCGGAAAAGATACCTTATGTATTATGTCGATTGATAGATTAGGACACGGGCTGCCTGTTGCACAGCTTCGGTTTCGAGATAGAGGATGGAGAGTTTGAGACCGAATACCATCGAAAAGTCCGATGGGTATATAACCCTCCAGGTCTTTGAATCTGCCATCATTGGTCAAGCGTTGCGACGCTGGTTTGGCGTTAGAGTTTCGAGAGAGGGTTTTCGGCTCATTTGCCGTCTCCATCATCTAACCACGGTTCAAAGATCACGAAATCGGTTTCAAAATACAAAATAGCTCTCGTATTGTTAAGTAGATTAGTCCATCATTTTCTGGTTAGATCGTTGAGAAAAATAATAGTTACACTCTATTATATAAATTATAGTTTGTTTTTCTAATCATTGTGAAACCATTATAATAACACACAATACACGTCTATACAGGATTAAAGTCACGAGATTAAAAAGTTGCTGATTTAAAATGAAAGTAACTGGAAATACAAACAAAATTATAAGAAAAAAATTCAAGCAGATAATACCGTGCCTGCATATTCAGAAACACCGAAAATAGCAAGCATTCTGTCAGATGCATAGTTAATAGGAATATTTGTCACGTAGAAATATTTAATTAATGACTTTCTATCAAACAGCTTCATTTAATGAAGAAACGACGTTTTTCAAAAGCAATAAAGATGAAAGAAAAACCTAACAAGAATAAATAAAATTAATAAATTTAGAAATACAGAATGTCGAGATCCTCCCCAATACCTAACTAATTAAATAATTGCTACAACTCTCGTTATTTTCTTGCGCATGACAATATATTAAAACGTGTTCTTAGAACTTTTGAGAATCATTCGGAAAACTTTGCTTTGAATGTGGAATATGTTTACGACATTCGATTGAGTGTACTTACAGCTACTCTTCTCAAATATTGACAGCCTCTTTAATAGCTGCAAAGTAGAATCTGCTAATTTGAGATAACTTGAAGATCTCACGAGGGAACTTATTAGATAGAATTAAAGATTGCTAATCATTAAAGTTAATCCAGTATGGAGTAGAAATTCTGAAGTTAGTTTAACGCATACTTTCAAGAGACATTCATTTCTTTATTTGGGTATCACATTAGATAATAAATGACGGCTGTATTCGAATTAGTTTACAGTCAGTAACTACTACTGAATAATCCTCATTTCACTTAAAGTTTCGCATAAATTTTATATCTCTCGGAAAACATTTTCGAAGTTTTCTCCCTTCGACTTTCACGTATTATGCCATTTTCGAATGCCATTTAGGGAGTTTTCTCCCTTCCACTTTCACGTATTATGTCATTTTCGAATGCATTTAGGGAGTTTTCTCCCTTCGACTTTCACTATTATGCCAATTTCGAATGCTATTTTGGGAGTTTTCTCCCTTCGACTTTCACGTATTATGCCATTTTCGAACGCCATTTAGGGAGTTTTCTCCTTTCGACTTTCACGTATTATGCCATTTTTGGAGTTTCTTCCTTCGACTTTCACGTATTATGTCATTTTCGAATGCATTTAGGATCTGTGGTCAAACAGTCTTTGGGTCGAGGGGTTAATAAATGTTGATTAATAACATCCGTGATATAATCCCCTAAAACAGAGGTTCCCAACCTGTGGTACGCGTACCCTGGGGTACGCGAAGAACCAGTTGGAAGTACGCGAAATCAAAGTTGATAATGGCGAACACAAGAAAACATAAAGGATTAAAAAAGTTACAGAATTTTGTTTCCCAAGTTCGTATGAAAAGTTAAATTGAAAGTCGTGCAAGTCTAAAGCCTACACTGAAAATAAGATAAAAGAAACCTGGTAAATAATTGATCTATTGTCTTCACCAGCCCTGATTATGCATGGATCATCAATGTCTACGCAAAAGGTGCAGCTTTTCTAGGCGCCACTATTGTATGCTTTTTTCTACTAATTTAGGCTTATTAATTAAATTAAGCTTATTAATTCGAGTCATTAGTCGAGCTGAAGAGTCATTTGAGCCTTCAGCTTAACTAAGCCCTTAACATTATTGATAAAAACTTCTTTGCATATATAGATGGTTGGAGGCGAGGGGATATGGAAGTAGGGGGTACGCGAAAACAAAAAGAATAATCAAGGGGTACGAGTGGGAAAAAAGATTGGGAACCTCTGCCCTAAAAGATTACAAAATTATCTTTTCCACTATTATTTCGCCAATGTTAATTCTTAATTTCGTAATTTTGATGTTTTCCGGTGAAAATTTTGGAAAGTATTATCTGGAAGCAACGGAAGTGTTCTGCTCTCTACCTCCTAGAATTCTTACACGCACAGTATAATGAAGAAGTCATCACAGTATAATGAAGAGTACTTTCTGTGTTCATCACAGTGTAATGAAAAGAACTTTCTGTGTTCATCACAGTATAATGAAGAGTACTTTCTGTGTTCATCACAGTATAATGAAGAGTACTTTCTGTGTTCATCACAGTATAATGAAGAGTACTTTCTGTATTCATCACAGTATAATGAAGAGTACTTTCTGTGTTTATCACAGCATAATGAAGAGAGTATGTATTTTGAATCTCTACCCATTGACCAACCGAATAAAAATTATAAATTTAAATCTGCGATTTTGGAGTCTATACCGTAAAAAAAGTTTCATTTGTCTTGCTTGTTGTGTTTTGTAATTGTCATCTAAAGGTATATATATATCATTCTTCCCAAAGATCCCACATCTGTACTTGCTTCAGTTGCCATTACTGGAAGTCTCCTCCCCTTTCTTCAAAAGAAACTTTAAAGCTTTTGAATTCTTACAGAAAAAGAAAGGAATTCCAACTTCTAGTACGAAATATCGTCGATCATAATGTTTTAGGCTTGTTTCGTTTCGTTTGATTGCACCAGTCATTGAATTCTGTACGAATTTTTAGAGAATGCAGTTTATAGAAACTCAGTTAATAAATCCAATAAAATGCAGAGAAGAGTAATAGTGTTTAAAAATGGACGAACTTTCGAGATAACACCTTACATAGAATCTGCAAAATTGCGATAATCGAATGCATTTCTGATCCTGATAAATAACATAAATTTCTTCTGATAAAATGCTCTTAAATAGAAACTAGCCGTCCTCGACGACCAGCTGTTCGCCCGTATTATTAATAGCCTGTAGCTATGCTTGCGACATGACGAAATAAATTGGCGAATTGGCTGTAGTAGAAGCTGAGGGACAGTTCCAAAGTTTTATTTTGTGATATATTTAGAAAGTGGAAGGTGGTGAATGGCAGGCGACCACTGATGGCATATCTAGGGGCCATAAGCTTTCATATGAAATAAAAATTGTCGAAATCGGTCCAGTGGTTGGGGCTGGGGAACTGTGTGATCATTTATCCCCATAGAGAATGCATGAATATTGGAGCAGTGTTCTTTCGATTTCTCTTGAAATTGGAGGTTGGAGAAGAGCCAGGCGACCATTGATGGCATATCTAGCGGTCATAAGCTTTTATATGAAATTAAGATCGTCCAAATCGGTACAGTGGCGTGGTTGGGGGGTTCTCTTGTTTTGCTAATTATTTTAAATACGTAGATTGCAACAATTTGCATCAGCAAAAAAATTCGAGAAACTGATAATATTTTTTTTTATATTCTGCAATACTTTGCATACATTAACTTATAACATAACATTAGCAATGATCGTAAAACGTTTCAGAAAAATTCTACTTCTGCATTTTTACTTCAAAATTAATTAATGCATTACATATCGTCTGTTGTTCATAGGATTGGAGTGGGTGCATTCAATTTTGTACAACAAATTACACTCTTAGCCATAGTTTTCAACAGTAAATCCGAAATCCATAAAATAATAGCAGGTTCAGGATTGTATAAGTGTATCCAATTATATGTTTAATCTTTATTATCCAAAATAAACATACAAGTAACAAAAAGAATTTTTTGTTTAATCCCTTGCTATTATTGATTTGCTTAATAACCGTCTTAAAATTAAATTTGGCTAAAAAAATAACCAAATGTTGCGATGGCGAATTAGATAAAAAGGAGACAAATCTACTCCTTAGGCGAGAGGCATGACAAACCATTGGCGACGAAACCAACGATTTTTGGGTCTTTTTTGGCGTTAAAAACTGCATGCCAAGTTAGATATCTGTCGTTAGTAGCGAAAATAAAGAGAAGAAAAAAAGCTCTTTTGTTGAGTCTTTTTTTTTCAGTCTTTTTTTCAGCTGCGCTCAAATGTTTAATTTAATCTAAGGCGAGCAAACCATTAAGTTATTTAATTCAGTTAGGCAGCAAGAAGGAATTTTAAAAGCAAATTATTATTTCTTTTGTTACGCTCTACGCGTGTGATGTTATAAAGAAATTCTTTCTTTTTTTTATTTTAACACTGGAGCGAAATAATTTCGAGGTTATTTCGGCCGAATTAAGTATATGAAGTTATTAAATCTGAAACTAGAATTAATTGAAATCCAATAGCTGTGCAGCTCATTTTCTAACGTAGTTTCTATAAATTATTTTCAGATCTTAATTAAAAAAGTATTTTAAAAGCGAGTTTTTCATTTGAATGTAATGTGCAAGGAAGATTATAATTTTTTTCTCTCTCAACTTGATTAATAAAGGCATGGTAATAGTAAAAGAGCATATTCCAATTATAAGAATTGATGGAAAAAAAGGGAAGAGATTTTCTTACTCGAAATATTAAACAGACGAGTTTATGAAGATTAATTTCCATTCTTTGATTAAAATACTTTACAAAAATGAATATAGATATATTCTCCATCGATTAAAATCGATTCTTTTCGAATAGAATTACCCAAACGCTTTATAGGCGCAAGATTAAAAACAGATATTATTATTTGGGAGTAAATGAACGTTGTTAATTGAAATAGAAAATAATATCATAAAGGCAAGATTTCACCGTAAAATAACGTGATTTTTTTTCTTTCAAAGCTATCAAACACATATTGTATTTGATAGTCTTAGGATTTATTAATAAATTTAAAAATAAATAACACAATTTATTTTTTCAAGCTAAATATCTTAAGAAGGATTTAATATTATTGGAATAATTTTAATGATGTTCAATATTGCATTATTCGGTAAAACTCAAATGATAAATCGCACTTTTTTCCTTAAAAATTGCCCCCCCCCCCAAAAAAAATAGATTATTTTTGTAGAAAGTTCTTTACACGTTATAATGAAATTGCTTCATATAATAAACAACAGAGAAATAATAAAAACAGTTTAAGATCATTGCTACCTCCTACAGAAAAGTCATTAAGTTTTTTATAGATTTAGTTCTCAATTCTCTTATTAAAAAGTCAATTCTTGCTCACATGATACGGAATAATTTCTCCTTCCCCATTTAATTTTGATTATTCAAAACCTCTAATTTGAAGGAGGAAAAGCCATGTGACGTCAAAACTCAGAATAAGTATAAAAGTAAATATAACTTCTATAAAATTAAAATTATATGGCATCATATCTCCTTCAAATTTTGCGAATTTTGTTCATATACAGTAAGAAGTTTAGCTTCCCATTTGTGATTTCTTTTTATAAAGTTTTTGCATACATTTCTGGAATTTTGTGCCGATTCTTTTTTGTAGAATTTAAATAGGTTTAGTCCCATCTAGCAACAATTTGTACTAAAATTATATAGATTATATAGAATATGATGCAAAGATTATATAATGATGAGAAAGATTTAGAAAGACTAAAAGCTGTTATTTTTTAACTTTCATGCGGAGCCACTATCCTCCAGACTGTTATGAGTCTACCAATCTGGATACCTGTTCTCCATTTAATTGCACACAAAAAATAAACGAGATGACGAAAAGACATAATGCAAATAACAATTCATAGTGTACTTTACTTTTATATTTATCTTGCACCATTATTTATTTTTTTATCTCTTTTGTAAATGTTAATTGAACTAATAGTTAACTTTTCAAAAAAATTAATATTATATTTATCATAACACTAGATCTTATGCCCGGCGTTGCTGGGGATTAAAATACTTTCATGCCTAAAATTTTTGATGTAAAAACTATTTTTGTATAGAAAAATATAATACCCCAAATTCTTTTATCGTCTGAAATGTTAAAAAAAAATTAAAATGAGAATATCAATTAAACCAGACGATTTTTAAAAACCACCGATAGCTAATTTTCTCCATAAGTTATTAATATTTGTTGCATAGGTACTTCAAATTTTGTTCATAAATCTTGTTGTATGAGAAAGATTTTAACGGGTTTTTTAGTACAATTAATTAGATAGTAAAGTTTTCATTAAGAAAAGGCATTAAAATAAATATAAATAAAAAAATAATAAAATTAGTCTTCATCCAGAATTCTACTAATGTGATCTAGCAACAGTTCTTCTTAAGTATTCTTGTTCTTCACCAAGAAAAAAAAAGTGTTACAAATTGTGAATTTTATACACAATTTTTGAAAAATTATTAAAATGAGGGCAACGAATTGAATGGAAATGAAACTTGCTTCACGAAAATCTAATTTTTTAAACTTTTAATATAGTGTAAAAATAGTTTTTGTGAGATAATACATATTTTCGAAAAATATCACTGAAAATGCCATAATCTTATTAAATTTCCAGTTATTTGAAATTTTAATTATCTTTGGGGCTTCTAATAATAAACAAAAATTTTAGAAAAAAAGATTAATTAGTTGAAAGTCTAACCGTTGCCTAGCAACGGAGTAGCTATAAATTTGTGTTATTTCAAAATCGTCTGCATGTAATCAATAATTTATCAAATTTTGAAAAATTATTAAAAATTGAAGAAAAAATGCCACAGATAAAAAAATTGTTATCATTGAAAAGATAAAATTTTGAACTTTAAGATGGTGCCGAAAATATATTTTGGAAGATAATTTGCTTCGAACTTACAGCGGAAAAACGGCTTCGTATAATTTCTAATTAACTGACAGTTTAATTAAATTGTAGATTCAAAAAGTTGGCAGGTATCTTCCTCTTGTATTAAATAATAAGTATGCAAAATTTGGTTGAAACCGGTGCAGTTATTTAGGAGGAGATGTGTAACATAGGCACATACCCACTTACCCACAATGACATTGATTTATATTAAGATAATTAAAACTCTAGAGCAATTGTACCTATTTGAATACAAAACCTGGACAATTTTACAACGCTATTAATTTCCTTATTAAAAAATTCTTTGGCTTTCACAAAAAGACACAAATCAGAATGAAAAAACTTTTATTCATTTTTATTGAAAATTTGCATTCATTAATCAAGTTTATCACTGCTTTAATTTTATTTGATAACATACTATTTCAGAACAAAATCGCCTTCAAGAACATCTCACTAACATATATTTCCAGTGGCGAAACGAGAGTAAGTGGCGCCCGGATGACTGATATGACTTTTTCGTCCCCTTCCACTTCAGCACCAGTGGCTGAGGTTGTGTAAACGGAGCCCAAAGCATAGTATTTTTTCGCGCCCTCATCCTATTTGACTCCGAAAAGTGCCATAAAAGCATTAACATTTTGTGATCATGACCAGTGGCGTAGCGAGAGTAAGTGGCGCCCGGGTCATAATATGACTTTTTCGTCCCCTTCCACTTCAGCACCAGTGGCTGAGGTTGTGTAAACGGAGCCCAAAGCATAGGTTTTTCAAAGCCCCTGTCCCATTTGATTCGAAAAGCGCCATAAAAGCATTAATTACTTTTGTGATCACATCTGGTGGCGTAGCGAGAGTAAGTATGCCTGGGTCATAATATGACTTTTTCGTCTCCTTCCACTGCAGCACCAGTGCTGAGAGCCAGTAAACGGAGCCCAAAGCATAGTATTTTTTCGTGCCCCATCCATTTTGACTCAGAAAACTATTACAAAAGTATTTAACATTGAAAATTACATTCAGTGGCGTAGCGAGAGGGTGGCGCTAGGTCATAATTATGACTTTTTCAACCTTCCCCAGCACCATTATAGGTTGTGTAAACGGAGCCCAAAGCATGGTATTTTTTTCGCGCCTCATCCTATTTGACAGAACAGTGCCAAGTCATTAACATTTTGTGATCATGACCATGGTGAAGGAGAGTGGCGCCCGGGTCATATGACTTTTCACCTTCCACTTCACAGCACCAGTGGCTGATGCTGTGTAAATTACCAAAGCAGTATTTTTTTCGTGCCTCATCCCATTTGACTCAAAACTGCCATAAAAGCATTAACATTTTGTGACGGCGACCAGTATGTAGCGAGAGTAAGTGGCGCTCAACATAATATTCTTTTCGTCCCCTTCCACTTTCAGCACCAGTGGCTGAGGGTTGTAAACTGAACAAAGCATGGTATTTTTCACAGCTCTCATCCCATTTGACTCAGTGCCATAAAAGTATTGAAATATTTTGTGGATCAAGGACCAGTGACGGCGAGAGTGGGTGGCGCCCGGGTCATAATATGACTTTTTTTCTTTTCCCCTGCCACATCAGACCAGTGGCTGGGTTATAAACAGCCCAAAACGTAGGTATTTTTTTTCGTGACCCTCATCTATTTGATTCGAAAGAGTGCATAAAAGTGTTAACGTTTGTGATCATGACCAGTGGCGTGCAGGTAATGGCGCCCGGGTCAGTAATGACTTTTTCGTCCCTTCCACTTCACTCTTTCAGTGGCTGAGGCGTTGTAACGACATTTAAGATAGTATTTTTTCACGACCCTCATCCTCTTTGACTCAGTGCGCCATAAAGTGCATGAACATTTTTGTGATCACACGCCAGTGACGTAGCGAGAGGTATGCCCGGTCATATTATGACTTTTTTTCTTCCCCGCCGCTTACCTGGGGAACCAGTGGCTGAGGTTGTGTAAACTGGAGCCCCAAAGTATGGTATTTTTTTTCTGCGCCTTCATCTCTCATTTTGGAGACCTGAAGTGCGATAAAATCTATTAACATTTCGATCAAGTGGGACTATGTGGCGTAGAGAGAAGTGGGTGTAGGTCATAATATGACTTTTTCGTCCCCTTCCACTTCAGCACCAGTGGCTGAGGTGTGTAAACTGGTTAAAGCATAGTAAGTTTTTCGCCTCATCCTATTGACTCCGAAATAAACGCGCTCAAAACAGCTAACATTTTGTGATCAGACCAGGCGCGTAGGAGAGTGGGCGCCGGTCATAATATGACTTTTCGTCCCTTCCACTTCTAGCACCAGTGCGAGGTTGTGTGAGTACGGTGGCCCAAAGCATGGGTGCATTTTTTCGGCCCCCATCCTATTTGATCCGAAAAGTGCCATAAAGCATTAATGATTTTGTGATCGCGACCAGTGGCGTAGTAGAGAAGTGGCGCCTGGGTCATAATATGACTTTTCGTCTCTTCACCTTCAGCACCAGTGGCTGAGGTGTTGTAAATGGAGCCCAGTTGTATTTTTTCAGCCTCATCCTGTTGACTCGAAAACGTGCATAAAAGTGACATTGATTTCATGATCACGTGCGTAGAGAGAGTGAGTGCTGTCTCCATATATTGGTCCCCTTCCTACTTCAGCACCAGTGGCTGAGGCTTGAACGGGCCCAGCATGTATTATTTTTTCGCCTGAATCCTATTTGACGTGAGTGCCGCAAAGTATTCTTACATTTTTGTGATCTGCGCCAGTGGCGTAGCGAGAGCGTGGCGCCTGGTCATAATATGAATTTTGTCCCCTTCCACTGCGCACCAGTGGCTGAGGTTGTAAACAGCCCAAAGTAATGGTATTTTTCGCGCCCTCACCCATTTGACTCCGAAAAGTGCCAAAACTACATGATTTTGTGATCATGACCAGTGGCGTAGCGAGAGTAAGTGGCGCCGGGTCATAATATGACTTTTTCGTCCCCTTCCACTTCAGCACCAGTGGCTGAGGTTGTGTAAACGGAGCCCAAAGCATGGTATTTTTTCGCGCCCTCATCC
>BGPR01005718.1:7831-28623 GCA_013235015.1 Araneus ventricosus
CTTATTAATATTCTTAAAGAAATGATTCTCATTCTAAAAGAAAATGGTTCCTTTAGAATGAGAATCATGCACTGAAGGAAAAGAGCTAATTCAAATGTATCATATCTTATTTTAAAGAAAACGGAATCTTGATAGTGTTTTGGTAATTTCGGTTGTTAAGTACGAAAATTAATGGTTAATGTTCTAGAATTTTATAGAATTCTCAGGTTGACAACACTCATTTAAATGTAATTTTTTCAATCTTTAATGAATTCGATTCCTTCGAGAGAGATATTCCAAAAATTCGACCATTCTTAAGTGTCTGATGCCGTATTTTCAGCAAGCTGCTTTCTTTGCTGTTCGACGAGAAAAATATACTTAGTAATATTCTTAAAGAAATGATTCTCATTCTAAAAGAAAATGGTTCCTTTAGAATGAGGTTCATGCACTAAAGGAAAAGAACTAATTCAAATGTTTCATATCTTATTTTAAAGGAAACGGAATCTTGGTAGTGTTTTGGCGATGTGCGGTGCAAGTCAAGCGAAAATAAGTATTCATTTAAAAGGATGAAACGTCTAAGTTCTTGGATTATTTTCACTGATTTGACTTGTTTACAAATGTTAATAGGAGCTATTCAATTAGGAAGGATTGCTGTTGAGCATTACATAATAAACATTTTATCATCATTCGCTGTATTATCAAACAAGTAATATAAAAAAAAATTAAAATCAATTACTACTTAGTCAACAAAGAAAAATTTTAATTTATAAATCTTTTTCTCCCATATAAAACTAAAATTAATTAAATTTAATTAATGAATTAATATTTGAAAAACTGTATTAACATCAAGTGTCATCCACTACAAGTTTAAAAAAATATATTTGAACTTGAGTGGATGAATAAAAAGTAGTTTATTAACGATTAAATCTTGAAAATTTCCTTTGTCACCAAAGTCGCCAACTTTGGCGTCAAGTCGCCAAATTTGTCGCCAAGATCGCCAAATTTATCGCCAAGTCGCCAAATCTGTAATGTTAATAGTTTTCGAGATATAATGAAGAACGTACTGCGCATGCGCAAAGGTATGGCTAAGATATGGGGCTGCTTCGATGATCCCATGGGCCATCGATATAATCCAAGAACCAAGTCTATAATGTTAATAGTTTTCGAGATATAATGAAAAACGCATTGCGCATGCGTCATGCAAAATATGAAATGACAGACAGACAAGAAAGCGAATTAATATTGCATTGTCATCTAGTTCTTAGCTATGTTTAAAGTTTCAAATCTGCAGCTCATCGGGAAGTTAGTTTAAAATCGATTGCAAAATTTGAACAAGATATATATATATATATAAATATATATAGGGAGAGTGTGAACTAATAGTAGGAATTGAAAAAAAATTATATAATGTAATGTTCAATAGCAATCCTTCTTAATTAAATAGCTTCTATTAACATTTGTAAACGTGCTGCGTTTTATAATAAGGAAAAAGTATAGGCAATTTGGCAAGGTCTAAGAAAGGTCATCTCTAGTGGTGTCATTTGTCTTCCACTTCATGTCCACGAAATTGCTTAAATAACCTTAAGGTTATAGTTGCAGGAGTATGGAGTGGTGTTATGTTATGAGAAAGTGTATGCATTCCCATTATTTGCAAAAAAACTCGAAATTTACTTCAATATATTAATTTGACTTGAAACAAACCCTTAATTCTATCGATACGGGAACGCCCGAAACGTCTCTTCAAGCAAAAGACGATGGTCGTCCGAATATCGCTGCGAAATTTCCACCCCCTTTCGTTAAGTGTGATTGATTTCTCACCCGCTGCGCGCACTTTATTCGTTAGAGTGGCTCGCCCAGATGGGATGGGAGGAAAGGAGGGTTTTGTTGGATTTCGAACAGTGCCAGCTGCCATTGTGATTTTTAGGGAGGGGAGGGGAATTTCCCTTATCTTTGAAAGCGGAACTCGGACGTTCCCGTATTTTGAGGTCCCTCTATTCCAACGGTCTTAGGAATCAGAGGGTAAAATCGGTTTTTCTGTAAAAGAAAAGAATGCTGCCAAATTTCACGAATCTCCTCATACAGTTCTATTATGTAACTGATTATTGATTCAGTCGCTCGTGGATTTTTATGCTTCAAAACAGGGTGTTTAACATCACTAAACTAATTTTTTATGCACTCTTAAATTAAGACGCCATCGACCATAATATTAGGAAAATAAACAGCTGCATTCACCAATAACTGTGCGGGACAATGAAGTTTACAAAATCTCTTACCTTTAAGAGGAGTCGGTAGCCCCTAAACCGCCAATATTAAATTGACTTTTTTTATGTACTTTTTCTCAAACTCTATTAAAAATACATGTTTGAAATTTTTTTATACAGTTTAACCCTCTGAGCGGCGCAAACGTCTTTTTACGTTTTTCATGTTCAGTTCAAAAGCGGATAGCTCGTATTTATATGCACATTTTCTTAAACAATCATGAATAAAGTGTTCTTAAGATTACAGAGATATAATTAAATGCAAAAAAGATCGATTCATTTACTTTAAAGCTAAGTTTTCTAACCTGATAGCTAAAAGTGCAAAATAATTGGGCGCTCAGAGGGTTTTACGCAGACATTTATCTCTGTACTGAAGTGATATTCTCACATAAATATAACTTGGTTTTATTTTTAAAAAATGTTTTAACTTTATGTCATTATGAACATTTTTAAAATACAGTTTTCTAACACGAGATCAGCACTATTAAGAAATATTTTTGGAATATCAGAAAAATTTCATATCTGTATATTGCGATGTTTTCCCTTCCCGCGAACACAGTTCCCACGAGAAAGAGAGTCGAGTACCTTTGATTTCAGTCGCCGACCGCAGGCCAGTTGCACCTGGTGGTCATTAGGGAGACGTTAGCGAGGGTAATAGCTTCAAGCAGAAAGTGACCTCAATGCACAGAAATAAATATCTGTCAGAGAGGGCATTGGAGTCGGCTAATGAGAAGATTAGCGGTTCTCTTTCACGTCACACCTGTATAGCTCCTGTGGTGGGGAAACTCAAGAACCTTCCCCACGGTCGGATTTGACCACTGGAAACATGGAAGGTTAGTCGTTGGTCCCCCGGGAGTACGATTATCCAATGGAGTGAAAGGAAGGCGGAGCTCCACCCCTTGAGATAGGGGATAAAAACGGAATGTTGAGTTGAGAAAAGGGAAGCGCAGTGAAGAACCGATTTAGGAGTCTCCAACTTGGTTTTCAGACTCCGGAGCGCCGAAAAGAGCTGTGTGATCAGCTCGTATTTAAAGTCCCGAATTAATTCGGACTTGGACAACAAACACTGAGAGATCGGCACTATTAGGAACTCTCGGCTCATCAAATTGCGAGCACTCCTTGCAGTCTCGTGCTTAGACTACCAAGCTGATAGGTGGAAGCTATCCATCCTGTGTTGAATTACTTCTTTTGTGAACTACGACTCCATTGAACTTTAACGTCCTGGAACTCTGATCCCAATGATCCAACTTTGTATACACATATTTAATCAAGATTGCTATGCAAGCATTGTTCTCTAAATTATAGCTGTGTAAATAACAGTACTTAGGTCAACCTAAGCTTTGCATTTATTTCGTCGCACATAGGCCAAGACACCACAATATACATTTATATATATAGAATTGTTGGTAAAAATTTCAAGAGTATATATGAAGTAGATTTTGATAAAAAAAAAAGTACACGCAGTTTCAAAAATACCATTTTGAGATAATTCAAGTTAAAGGTAAAAATCTTGTGTTACATCAATCTGTTTACATTTTTTAAAGTTTATTTCAACTTACTTCTAATATGAACACGAGAAAAGACTTATATCGTTGGAAAGGTCTTAAAATGGATATATAAAAGTCAAAAAATAGAATTTTTCAAAGTATATCGGGTACTGATTCCTCTTAAGGAGGCTTTAAATGACACTTGTGCGGTCTTTTTCAGAAATAACGTCAAATAAAGAGCATTCTGAATACCGTAGTCGGTAAAAAGTTTCCCCAAAATGATGTTCTTTATGCTTGCAGATGAAAGCACGTCTTTGCCACCGGTGGAGCTGCGTTTGTATGCAAATGTTTACCACTGAGCGTGGTTGCGTGGGACTCAAAGCATTCGCACTTTTTGTTCCGAAGTAGAGGACTTACCAAAGGCTCAGGTTTATTTATTCTGAGCGTTTCTGCACTCTGAATATTTCCTTTCTTTCTTCCTTCCTTCGATGCACTTTCGGTGTTCTTGGCGTCCATGGACTCGATTTATGGATCTGGAAGCTTTTTACGAGCTTCATTTCATCTAGAGATTTCCTGCTCCCTACTTTTATAAGTCATTTCAGTCTGTCAATGAACACCAAAATACTGATATCCGTAGGATGAATGTAAAACACTCGAAAGAAGAAAAGATGAATGGATTTTTACACATGGAAAAAATACAGGTATCCACTGTCACATTAACTCGACTTTGAAGTAATTTCTTTTGATTATCAAATGGAACCTTGGAACCTATTATTAACCCTTGCCCCTTTTTTGGAACGCTTGTTTTCTTTTAATATTTACCTAAACAGTGGAATTTTAAGCTTTGATCGTTGCAACTAAATACTGAACCGAGTGCTATCGATGTTACAAATGCAATAAAAATTATTTCTCTAATTAAAATAGTAGTTCTAAATAGAAGTTAACTAAACAGTTCAAATTAAGCAATTTTAGAAATTTTATTTCCTTTCATATTTTATTCAAGTTACAGGAATGTTTTTTTAAAGTGAAATGTTAGAATTTTGGCTTATAATTGGCTAAAAGTGTTCCATTACAGGAGGGTCGAGTCAAGCCAAGGTCACAGTCATTTGATGACCACCCCAGAAAATAAAGTTCAGCAGGAATTAGGGAAGCAACCACTTCTAGCAACCTCAGCATATTAATATTTGCATAGTTGTCTAACTTGAGTACAAAGCCATACAATTTTTGGGGTTATTTCTATTAAACCTTTAGAAACAATAATACACGACAATACAATGGAAAAAACAATGTGCAGATAAATCACAAAAGAATACAAAAAAACGTAGATAATGCAGAACAGAACGCCGTCCCTTACCCCCGTACCCGTGACCAGACCGGTCACTGAACGGTTTGATGGGCAAGACACGGGAATTTTATTTAAGAAAAACAAAATAAACAAAAACAAGGAAATATATACACTATGTACAAAACAGGCATTTTCACTTTTACACTATTAGTTCGTAGTAGTCTTCTTTTCTTTAGATGATGTTATACCTTTCTATTATTTGAAGGGGGAATGTCCGGTAATTGAGCTACTAAGTTCAGCTCGCTGGAAAGTTGAAGGCTAGGGAGGCCGGAAAAGATCTCTGTTTTCGCTAATGCATTTGATAATACAACGAATTTTCTACCTGGAGACGAGGTTATTGGCGACCCTTTTCAGCCATTCTTGTTCGAAGTTTGGCGCTGGCTTCCTCATATGCGACGTAGATAATACATAGAACACATTAGGAAAAAAAGAGTTACAGCAAAATATAAACTTATATGATCTTTTCCTTAATATGAATTATTAAAATATACAGAAATACTCGTAATATAGTTTATACGAATTTTGAATAAAGAATAATGATCAAAGACAAGATATTTTTCAAAATAACTTAGAAAAATTCTCGATAAACAGACAGCCAAGGGACAAGTAAAAAGAACACTTACGTTTATGGCATCAAATAATATGAATAAAACCAAGGGATTGTAACTCTCAGTTAATGTACATGTACAAAGACACGGGAGTTTTTAAGTATCACTACCTACCAATCACAACACATATTCGCTGAGTTGGAGAAGTCATTTATAGTATATGGTCATTTTACTCCTACTATTGCAGTTGAGTACAGACTATTCATCTTACAAGTGTAAATATCTAAAAACACAAAATTCGTTGACAGAAAAAACTATAACACATTTTAACCCGCGAGGACGCGCGTCGGGTTTCGTAGGCCCGGGGTTCTGTTTCTCTTACAAAATGTGCAGAAAATTGCATTTATTTTAACTGGAAACATTTATTGCACTAGTGTATAAAATATGAAGTATTAAAAAATAATTTTCAGATAAATCTCTTCTGCGTAGTGCATTAATATGAAGAAGATCGATGAATTCTTATGCTGTCATGGTATTTATTATTGAAATTATTTATTATTTTATGAAAAGGTTGGTTTTCCCGTCAAAAATCACCTAAATTTGCCTGGATATAAATATTATTGTATTTCTTTCTCATCGATAAGCATTTACAGGAATTTAGAACCGATGAAACAACTTTTGCTTCGCCAAACGTTTCGGGTAGTTTTATGACGATGTTGGGTACAAAAGTTCTCATATTTTTGCGAGGTTCTTTTCTAAGCCATTTGTTAATTACAACTATCATCCATTTACTACGCCATTTTTTAACTCAGCCTTCTTTTAAATAATCGGTGGATTCACAAATATCCGATTCATTGTCTAATTCCCTTTCAGAATTCGGTAATTTTCCGTTAGCCGGGCGTAAATGTCGCCAATTGTGAACCAAACGCGAGCCAAGTCGCCAAGCGAAGGGATTTTCCGTCAGCCGGGCGCAAATGTCGCCAATTGTGAACCAAACGCGAGCCAAGTCGCCAAGAGAATGGTTGTAAGAAATTTGGCGGAATTCTACATTATTTAGCGATTTTTCGCTTGTGCCCGGCTAACTGAAAAATACCCAGAATTCGACTTATGATCTCTAACTAGTTCAATATCAACAATTTCTTTATTTTCTTCATTAATCAATACTTAATTAGTTGATATTCCAGATAAAAGATTTTCCATTATTTCCATTCCATATTTGTCGTTCGAATAGTGATAATTTGTCGTTATCTATCCGTTCATAAACAAACGCGAGCGCGCGCATCTGGCTTCAGAAGCCTGACCGTCTGTTTTCTGAGATAAAAAATGAGGGGCAATTCTTGAAATACCAATGGTCAGCAATTAAACGACATGGAATGTAGCTGCTGTGAATCTGGACATTTTTCGTTCATGATTAATTTTCTTCTATAAATTCTTGCAGCCTCCGGGCCTCGCAGACCCGACGCGCGTCCTCCCGGGTAAAATACGTAAGAATATTACCTAAAACAACTTCGCACTGTTTTTAAAGCGATCTGTGATACTACAAATCATATAAACAGAATTCTAACGGTGAATTCTGAAACCTTCACTAATAATGCCCATAAATCCCCTACCATGACTTCGAGGGAAAAAAACAACAAAGAATAAGATGACGATGGGGAAAAAGGAAGCTTTGCCACAAGACCATTTTTGTGGAGAAGAAAGAAAAAGTTATATCTAATGAGAAATTTCCCTTCTCTTAAGCTTTGCCGTGGAACATAAATTGGAGGGGACACTTGACCTTATCCACCTCCTTAAAACATCCCTCCGGCACTTTTTGGGCAGGGATAAAGAATGTTCTTCAGTCTTCGAAGTCAACAACCTCTCAACTGTTAGAAAAATCATTTTTCGAACATTCGTGTATTCTGATTCTCTGAATATCAAATCGATTCCGCTTTGCCTATTCCTACGCAATTATTATAGATTTTTATAAATAAAAAATATTTATTATAAAACGCAATTATACAGTCTTAAAACAAAATATATTACAGTAAAAACCCGAATTAGGTTACCTCAACTTAAGCGTAACCAAAGCTGCACGCTTTATTATATTCAAGTTCTGCTACAAATATTTCCTATTTTAGAAGATGACACAAACACAAAATTAAGGAATATTATCAAATAACAAAAAAATAGATAATTTTTGTATATTCTTTTTAAAAAATTAGCCCTGAAACAATGCCAGAAACTGATCAAAACTGATTTGCCAGAAACTGATTTTTGATATTGTAATGAAATTGTCTTGTGGGTGTACGTGAATGCAATCCAATAAGCAGGATTAAAAAAATACAGCTCTTTATTTTACAAATATTCCAAGCAAAGAAACGTAGCACAAGTATTAACACAGCACTAGTAAAAATTCACAACAGAGACTACCAATAAATCTCAACACAATACTCAAAGGTTTCTTGTTAACTCACCAGCTTGCTTGCTGATCAAATTCCAACTGACTACTCTTGGCTTGAGAGCTTGCCTTTATACTTTTCAACGGGAAGTGACTTCATTACGTAGGAAGTGACGTAATCTCTAGAAAGTTCATGAAACCAGTAGAAATAGGTTGAAAGTTCGAGGTCCTTCTAGAAAATTCCCTTTGTCACCAAAGTCGCCAAATTTATCTCCAAGTTACCAAGTTTGTCGCCAAGATTAGCATCTCAGGAAACGACTTTATAGCTTTGTAACAATATAATGGAATAAAGGTCCAAGCAATATATACGGAAGTTGATAGTAATGATATAAATGAGCTGTTGGAATCAAATAGAAAAGATCTGTCAGTCGATGAGCCTTTAGAAGCTTGAAAGCTAATCGCCGCTACAGAAGCCAACCGGTAAAGTTTATTACCGTTTCGAGTTTGACAGAAGGTTTCGGCTCAATTCAAAAACAGTTACAAATTTTGGAGAAAACAGTTCCTAATAAGGGACGTGTTCTAGCTAAAAGACAAGCATATTAGTTATCTATGAAGAATTTTCACGCGTGGATAAAATGTTCAATCTTCAGACAACTTTGTTGGATTTTATGAAGCCATCTCAAAGGGAACAACTTCGTTTTGTGTCACACTTTTATTTTAGTATCTACTAATTTTTATCGATATGTGTGAAAATCGCATTCTTCAATACATACTTTCCTTCTAAACAACTGTATTCTTAGTCCTGGTCTCCAATTGTTTATAATTCGCATTTATAATATTGAAGTATTACTCTACTACCAAAGTCAAACGATTTAACTTTCGCACCTTCATCCTCCACTCTTTACAATGACTCTCTTTTCCGCGTTAAAATGCCGTTTTGCGACGGTTTTATCCGAATGGTTCCCGACGGAGGAGGCTTCGGGAACACTCGGGCCTTTTCGCACAACGCCAAGCCGATGAATGCTGCGGAGAATTTCATTAAAACAGAGAATGCGTCGAATCTCCGGTGGGCTGCCGAAAATTCAATTCTTAGCTGAAAGGGAAGTTAATGAGGCAGCGATGCCTGAAAGGAAGGCGCAATGGGACAAGTTAGACGATTTTGAGGGAATTAATTTGTGCAAAAGACGATGTCGTGCGTGAAATTTGACTCAACCAGTTTCTATGAAATGCTTAAAGAGACTTTGGTTGATTCTGCACTTAAATAACGCAGTCAAAAGGCTTAATTATAGCTTATATGCATGTTTGTGTTCTTATTGGTGCATTTGTTTGTCTTGACAATGACCAGTTATTCAAATTAGTCTTCAAAAGAGGAAATATCCATTAAGTGTTTTGAAAGAGTTCGAGGTAGAGAAGGTATCTTCCTTTTAATAACATTATTCAGGAACTTTTCAGCTGATGTGCGTTTAGAAAAGAATTGCAGTTCTGCTAGCTTCTAGAAGCTTTCCTGGTTTTGTTCCGAGTTAAATACGTAAGTGGGCAATTTCCCCCAAAACTTTTTTCAGTAAGACAGTCTTAAATATAGACTTATACCTAAGACAATGACCAATTATTCAAATTAGTCATCAAAAGAGGAAATATCCATTAAGTGTTTTGAAATAGTTCGAGCTATAAAAGGTATCTTCCTTCTAATAATATTATTCAGGAACTGTTCTGCTGATGTTCGTTTAGAAAAGAATTGCAGTTCTGCTAACTTCTAGAGGTTTTTCTGGTTTTCTTACGAGCGAAAGACGTAAGTGGGTAATTTCCCCACCAAATTTTTCCAGTGAGACAGCCTTAAATATAGACTTTTACCTCACGAGCTCACTAAGTGATCCGTGTCTCTCTAACCAATAAAAGATGTCGTACTTTCCCTGTATCACGAGTCCTTAACTAATGAATCTAGCTAGATCCATTAGTGAAGGAATGGATGGATTGAAAGGCTATGTATAAAATGTATCTTCCTTTTAATAACATTATTCAGGAACTGTTCTCCTGATGTGCGTTTACAAAGAATTGCAGTCCTGCTAGCTTCTAGAGGTTTTCCTGGTTTTCTTCCGAGCGAAAGACGTAAGTGGGCAATTTCCCCAACAAATTTTTCCAGTAAGACAGCCTTAAATATAGACTTCTAGCTAAGACAATGACCAGTTATTCAAATTAGTCTTCAAAAGAGGAAATACCCATTAAGTGTTTTGAAATAGTTCGAGGTATAAAAGGTATCTTCCTTTTAATAACATTACTAGCTGCATGACCCGGCGTTGCACGGGCAATCTTGAATAATGGGATATTCCCGGGCGGAGAGAAGTGAGATCACGTGAGGCCTTCGGATCCATATTTTTTCATATGCCCGGCTCCGTTTTTTTTCAACAAATATTGTCACTTACTTTCTCCAAGAAATGTAAATGTTCCTTCAAATCTAGTCTTTTTATTACTAATTTTCATATGCTCGCCTCCGATTTATTTTTTTTACATATATTGTCGCTAACGTGAACGTTACGTTCCCCCCAAAACGTATTCTCTTTTCTTTGTTCTTCTGTTTCTTCGGCTCTTCTGTATGGCCCGGCGTTGCACGGGCTAAATCGAATAATACCTGAGGTCACGTGACACATGCCTAATGTGTGTTATAATATTGTTGAAGTGTGCTGTATTAGTGTTTTCACCTCCTGCTTCATCTGGGTGTAGATGAGAGGTCCTGTGATAAATCTGGCCATGAATTCTGAAGCAATGTTCTCTCCTGTAGATGCTAATCTGTACAATCTATTGCACCTGAGCAGTCTGGTGACCTTATGTTATTTTGAAATGCACTTGATAATTCACCGGAACCATCCATCAATCCTTTCATTCTCACTGGATAAACTGAAGCTCGTGCTCAATTATATTTCATTATGTGTAACAATGAGTGTAAATTCCTCTGGTATTCTTTTCATCCGGAAATACAACCTCGCATTTGAATAGAGATTGTCCATTTCTCCACAGTTGTGTCTTTCAGTTCAGAACAGTTCTAGCTCAAAAAGTTTGTGCATCTGAGTGATTTTGTCTTCAATAACATTCAGAGCTGGTTCTTCTTCATGTTAACATGGCTGACAATCTGCTATTTCTTTGTTCGTCTGTTCTTCGGCTCTTCTTTCTGGCCACGTGCTGCTCATTAATCTGGCCAATCGCTATTTCTTTGTTCTTCTGCTTTTCGCTTTCTCCTCCTAAGTTGTGCTCAACTGCCACGGTGTATCTTTGTTTCGTTCGTCTGTTTCTTCGGCTCTTCTCTCCTGCCCACTTATGTCTGACAGTCGGTATTATTTTAATTTGCTTCCTATTTCTTGCTGTCGCACTTCTCTCCCATAGCAGCAGCGTATGTATTTCACATCGTCTATTTCCTTTCTGTTCTTCGTTTTCCCTTTGTTCTTCTCCCCGTCTATCAAGAAGCTGTCTGACAGTTTATTATTTCGTGACTGTTCACTTTCTTGTCCCCATTACTGCTAGAAATATGGTTGGACAATCGGCGGCTTCTTTCTTCTTCAGTTTCAACAACTCTCCTTTCACGTTTTCTAATTGCCTCCCGTCTACTGGCAGCATCCCCTGTAATTCCTCTTTTTCTTTTAGGCATCGGAAAAAGCGAGAATTGAACAAAGCAAAAATAGTAACTTCCAAATATCAGCTTAAAACAGAAGCTTCCACAAATATTTAAACTTGATCAAATCAATGAATAATGATTAAAATCACTAACATAACTAATCTATATCTTTCGGCACATAACTTTACAGAAACAAAACACGCCTGTAAATTCGTTAAAATGATTCTGTTCAAGTGGTAAAATATCACGGGATAAAATAAAGAATTTATACACTTTCAACAATACATTTTTTTTATTTCTGTCAGCGTCACTTTTTTATTGTTGTTGTAACAATGTTCCTTAAAGTAAACGACTTCAACAATAAAATAAATTTTGAATTGCGCTGTAACAATGAAAAGTATTGTTATAAAGTATCCCAAACAATTAAAAGCATTGTTGTCAGTTAGTTTTTAATTAATATCTTTTTCACTAATTAAAATTTCGAAAGTTAAATGGCCGAAATGGCTTCCCTGGATTATTCCCCATCTTTTGGTACCTTCCGCGCGCTTCTCCGTTCGGCGGTTCGTGAGAAGATAGAGGGACATACATACATACATACATACATACGTTTGTTTACCTTCGAATTTTAATAGAGTAGATTCAGGAACTGTCTGCTGGTGTGCGTTTCGAAAATATTTACAGCCCTGCTAGCTTCTAGAGGTTTTCCTGGTTTTCTTACGAGCGAAAGACGTAAGTGGGTAATTTCCCCACCAAATTTTTCCAGTAAGACAGCCTTAAATATAGATTTCCACCTAAGGAGGTAACTAACTGATCCGGGTCTCTCTAACCAACAAAAGATTCCACCCTTTATCAAGAGTCCTTCACTAATGGATATGGCCAGATATATTACACCAACAGGGATTTCAACCAACGCAAGATAGTCATTCTTAAGAATTTGCAGATTTCTTTGTAGTCGTCAATGCATTTGAGTTTATTTTGATTCCTCGTATTCCTTCTCATAAAAAAATATTGCAATACTCAAAATATTTCAAAATTGTGTCATCGATCCAGGTAAAGAAACCGGTTTCACAAATTGGATCACCAATTTCTTTAAAGCACAGTTGAAACAATAGTATTTGCTTCTCAAGTTCACACAAGGAAACAATTTATGACATTTCATGCACTATATCATTTTTACTTTCTTTGTTTCCTACCTTATGATACAAAACCACGTAGTCTTCTATTTCTTTGTAACCAGCATTTGATGTCTTTAATGTCTCTTTATTTATTTTTGCTTTGGTATTTTGCAAGTAAGAGTTTTGAGGACTCCTATATCTAGTTGCTGCTTTTTGAGCCATTCCAATTTAGGCCCCTTCTTCTGTCCCAGCTGAAAAACTTTTATAATTATACGAAAAAAAACCTTGCCTAACATCATTATTCAACTCTTTTAGGAAATTATAGCCCAGTAAGTTTCCTTTCTGAGAATATGATAACACATTCTTTTAAATACTTAAAAATAGTGTAAGGACTATTAGTCTTTTATTAAAATTAAGGTATCCGACAGTGTTCGGAAACATTTTTTTGAAAAATAAATTATATATAATTTTTAATGTTATTTTTCAACTGCAACTGTTTTAAAATTATGAAAATGTTGTAAAATTAGGCTTTCGAAATAATATTTTTTTAAAAAAATTGAGAAATTTGAAGAAAAATGACTAAAATATTTGCCTTACGCTAACGACCATGGACAAAATCATATTCTAAATATACATAAATCCTTGTAGGACTACATTTTTATGACAGTTATCTGTTTTATGCTCTAAAATATTTCGTGTACTTCAAAATAGTTTTGAGATATAGTTGAACATAATTACTAAACTGGTAATTTTTCATAAAAAATGCTTTTCTTTTATATTTAAACACTTAAAAATAATACTTGATTTAAAAATTGACCTTAGTCTTTAGAGGCAAACATCAAGCATATTACAGAAAACAATCTCAGAAAATTTCATATCAATACTTGAATAACTTTTTGAGATACCATTGTAAACGGTCGACAGTTTTCCTCAAAAATATCATTTCTCAGAAAACACATTTCAAGTTTTCATGCAACATAAAATAATGCTTACAGTTCGGTATTAAAACAGCTGCAACTCCATTTGTAATTCACGTAGAGTAAAAAGTGAGACAGTTTTAGAAATCTGATTAAACAGGCTACAAAATTAAGTCATAAAATTCTTTTGATAATTTCATCAAAAACGCCGATTTTAAACCAGTCGAATGCCTTAATAACACAATTTAATGTTCAAAAAAGCTTTGTTAAGAGAACAATAAATAAAATTTCTGTATAAGAGATTTAATTGAAACCAAGCACAACCATTAGCCCCAACAAGGAAACTGGTACCGATAGGCATTTAGTAAATACAAAAATAACAAATTGAAAGACTAGCTTTTACAGATCGGTAAATAAACCTTAACTTACTAAGTAAAGTAACAGAAAACTAAATAACATCTGTAATATAACGAGGTTTTGAAATTAGAAGACGACCGGTATCTGCCCACTAATTAAAATAAATCTTGTGTCCTTTAATATTTAAAAAGCTCGGTTTTATTCGTTTGATTAAGATTTAAAGCTAATTCACAGGCTCCAGTTAAGAGAGTGTCATCAAAAATTACGCAGAGCTAATTACTTTAGAAATGAGAAATAACTTTCAAAAAGTAGGATATTGTCTTGTCCTTTCAAATTGTCTTGTCCTTTCAAATTGTCTTGTCCTTTCAAATACTTTGAAAGGAATAAGAAAACAAGCTCCCGAGACTCTATTTGAATATTAAAATGTTTTCCAAATGAACCTTTCAAATAAATTTTTAAATTGACACAGACAGGCAAAATAAAGTTTATGTCTGCTTTCTTCATTAAAACGAATTTCCCTCGATAAATTTTTCGGAAGAAAATTGGGGAAATAGTCGATTCTTTGTCGTTTGAATGATTAAAATAAAAGCTCTTCTTAACTCTCTTGATTAAAAAACTTCTTGCATTCATATTTCTTTTTTCATTTAGATTTATATATGGAATAAAATCAACAGGAGTGCTCCGCCTTTCACATTCCCGCGCACATCGCATGGGGAAAAAGAACTGAATGTGCATTTTAGAGGAAAGCATCTTCCCTACGCCCTATTTGGTGTAAAACCTGACACTGATATATACTGCTATATGATATTTGCTGCTTTATTCGTCAAATTAAAGTTCAATTCATAAATTTGTGTCTAGATGAACTAAAACATTTCTCTAAGACTGGTATACTGGGTGTCCACTTAAATAAGGGTCACCACCTCTTAACTCCAGAACAACGACAGCTATAGTCATGAAAGTAGTGTCTAGATATATTAAAACGTTTATGCTCGACGTGATGAGACCACATACAGCGCTACCAAGTGAAAATTTCCGGAGTTATCGTTCTCATCCCGAATACCTTACAAAATAAGAAGATAATTGCAACTTCAAAATTATAGAGAGTTATCGATTTAGTACAGAAAGACACATTGTGCATAATAGTACTAAGAAAAGAACGTTTAAGGTATCCGACTGGTTTAAAATCGTCGTTTTTGATGAAATTATCAAAACATTTTTATGACTTAATTTTGTAGCCCGTTTAACCAGCGTTCTAAAACTGTCTCACTTTTTACTCTACGTGAATTGCAAATGGAGTTACAGCTGTTTTATTACCGAACTGTAAGCATTATTTTAAGTTGGATGAAAACTTTAAATGCGTTTTCTGAGAAATGATATTTTTGAGGAAAACTGTCGACCGTAACAATGATTTCTCAAAAAGTTATTCGAGTATTGACATGAAATTTTCTGCAATATGCTTGATGTTTTCCTCTAAAAACTAAGGTCAATCTTAAAATCAAGCATTATTTTTAAGTGCTTAAATATAAACGAAAAGCATTTTTTATGAAAACTTACCAGTTTAGTAACTATGTTCAGCTTTATCTCAAAACTATTTTGATATACAAGAAAGATTTTAGAGCGTAACACAGATAACTCTCATAAAAATGTACTCCTACGAGGATTTATGTATATTTAGAATATGATTTTGTCTATGGCTGTTAGCGTAAGGCAAATATTTTAGTCATTTTTCTTCAAATTTCTCAGTTTTTTAAAAAAATATAATTTTGAAAGCTTAATTTTACAATATTTTCATAGTTTTAAAACATATGCAGTGGAAAAATAATATTAAAAAATATATATAAATTATTTTTCAAAAAAATGTCTCCGAACACAGTCGGATACCTTAAAATGAAAATTTGATTTTTCGCGATTTCTGAAACTGTAAAATCTCAAAAAGGGTTAAAAATGGAGAAAAAACAATTAGTTATCACAAGATACCATTATTATCTGCGTTCAAAGTGCTCTCTTTCATCTACAATTCGGATTTGAGCCCTGGTTTGAATTTCACTTTGCACACGTTTTAGCATATATTTGGTACATCAGCACAAGCAACAGTAATACGTCTTCAAAAGTAGTGCAATTGTGGTGGAAAGGTCGCATACATCTACTGTTCGAGTTTTTCCCACTGGAAAAAGTACAATGGGGTCATTTTTTGTTCAAAAAATAACATTTTCTCCTTTTGTTCATGTCTTGAGACGTAACAATTTCGGAAAATGCTAACAAACAAATGTACATTTTAAGCGTTCTGTTCTTCGTATTAATGGGCATAATGTGGCTTTTTGTACAAAATCGATAACGCTGTACAACTTTGTAATTGACATTTTTCCCTATTTTTCGAGATATGAAAGCTTACTCCGGAGCTTGCCAGCAAGTGGCGTTGTATGTGGGCTCATCACATAGCGCATAGACGTTTTACTCTACCTAGATACTACTTTCATGACTATAGCTACCGTCATTCGGAAGTTAAGGTGGATTCTGTCCTCACCATTCTCGTGCATTTCCAAAAAATGGCGCGTTTTGTGTTTGGCCTCGTCATTAGGTGAAGAGAATTCTGTACCAATTTCAGAATACTAATTCTTCTCATCAATTGATTGAGTTTAGAATTTAAGACTTTTTTATATTTTCGGTCTCAACACCATACACTGCATTTCATGCATATAGATTGTTGCGTGTTTGAGTTATCGCGTTCATATATACGTTGATGACACGAGGCACCCCGATGATGAACTTGTTCCAAAATTCTAACAATTTATTTCGAAGATAGACATCTACAACTTTGATGACAAAAAGTTCATGCCAAATTTCAAACATCTAGCTCTCTCTGCTTCTGAATGGGCAGAGAGATACATTTCTCCTTGAGGAACTTCGTCCAAATATTTCTGCTTCTGAACGGACAGAGAGATACATTTCTCCTTGAGGAACTTCGTCCAGTTATTTCTGCTTCTGAACGACGGGCAGAGAGATACATTTCTCCTTGAGGAACTTCGTCCAGCTCTTTCTGCTTCTGAACGATCAGAGAGATACATTTATCCTTGAGGAACTTCGTCCAGCTTTCTGCTTCTGAACGGGCAGAGAGATACATTTCTCCTTGAGGAACTTTGTCCAAATATTGGTTGAAATCCACAATTTTGATTGGCGGGAAGAATGTACTAATCACCTTTCTATTCGGTCAGTGTTTGTTATCGTGTTCACAGACCCAAAGGTAGAACTCTTAAAATGTCATTTTCGGATTCAGGGAGGGATAGAACGTCCAACTTTATCCCAATATTCGCGTTTTTTTATGTTCACTGTATTTTCTCCTAGTGACAGAAAAAATAAAGTCAGAATAATAAATATTTGCCATCCACAGACATTAAAATGAATAGACTTATAATTCGGGAATAACGCTTTCGTGTCAAAGGTGTGCGGAAAGAAGAATGTTTAAAAGAATGAAAAAGTAGATTCTGGGAAATTTACTCTGAAATAAAAGGCAAAAAAATTTATTCCGAAAAGTGTGGAATCAAACGCGTGTTTCCTGCATTTTTAGCGAAATTTTTTGGTGTAGCTCATCAACAACTTGAAATTGAAATTGCTGTTTTTGTTTGGAAAGAAGTGTTTTAAATTCAGCTTCGGTCTTGATTCTATTGGGCTTAATTGAAAAATTTCTTTTTTCTCCTGTAACGTGATCCGTGTAATGATACGGAAGTCTTTTTCTGCTCGAGAATCTAAAGTGATGTTTTGATCAGCTTTTCATTATTTTTTGCTTCGCCTCTGAAAAAGAACATACAAATTCTTTTCCTCTTCCATATTAAACACGAATTTGTCGTTCTTGGCAAGAAAAAAAATCTACATAATTAGATAAAGTCATTCGACACTTAATTAAAGAGCTTAAAAATTTAAAAAAACATTTGTTGTTTTCAACAGTCTCAATAAGATCTAATTTATTTTATTTCGTAGGAATGAAAACTTAAATGTTATGTTTACTCGATGGAAAATAAAAATAAGGAAAGTTTTTAAATACACGCTGTTTGTAGTACAATAAAAAGTAGACGAACATTTTTTTATGAAAAGTCTAAGGAACAAAATAAAATTGTAAAATCGTGAGGTACTGGTAAAAATTCTCTAAGTAAATTAGAATTTTTATCACATTCGTAATATATTATATTTTTAATGAAGGTTCATGTAGTTATCTTCATTCTTTAACATTTTTTATTGCTCCACATATTTCTGATTAAAAGTTTTCTTCTATTATTTAGTACACTCTAGAAAGTATGGTTTAATTCATAATTATTTTTTTATTTTTAGGATTTCCTACTGATTAGTATTTAATCTATAATCCATTATTATAAAATCTTTCTCCTATTCAAGAATTGTACAGTCATTTTATTTCAGAATTACTATCAAGTTTCAACAACCGTATGGGATCACCATCTGATTAAGGGGAAATACGACTCTTAAACATCAAAAAAGTGGGGGAAATTGTCTATTTCGATGCATTATATCTCTGAAACAATGAAATTCACAAACTCACTTTTTTCTCGAAAGATATCTGTTCTTTCTCTTGTAGTACACGCATTTTCAAACCTTCATATTGTTACATATTTATTTGAGAGAGTAATAAATAAGGTTATAGGTTTTGGATAGAAAAATGAGAAAGTCACCTTGCGCGCATGATTACGGAAAAAAATATCTTTCTAAACACCCTATTTTGGGTATCTAAGTAATCCAAATAGTCTGTTTAAGAAACTGAACCACAATTTATTAACATTTAAATTTAATTTCTATTTTATATACCAATTTAAAATGAAAATGTTAAAATTTCAACTTTTCTACGAGTCCCTCACCCCAAAAAATATTCTTTAGAGAAATATGTGCAAAAATATGGTTCAATTTATAGAACATTGAAAAGTACAAATTCGGTAAAAATGTTACGTAAAAATATTCGATAGTTCTTGAGATATCGTGCGCGCAATATCAAAAGAACACATTTTGAGATACAGCGCTTTAAAAATATGGCCATATGCAATGTTTACTTTGAAGAGCTGATAGATTTTCTTTCATAACTTTCATGATTATGGCAGATTGTTTTAAATTGTTCAGAAAAGACAGGGGAATAATATATTTATTTTTAATAAAATCGAAAATTTTCGAGGTTTAACAACCGTTTGTCTCCTTAATAAAAAATAATAGATGAATTGATAACTAATTATTTAAATAGTGAATTGTCCTTTATAAAACACTAGCAGTACGCGAAAGGCGTCAGGACATCAGCAAAATGGTGAAAAAATGCCCACAATGACACGAAAAAGTTTTGAAAACAAAATCAAAACAAAAGATACACATTATTGATTTTCGAAAATGACGCGAATGTAATGACGTCACCGGAAGGAATCGGATTGCAGAAATGCATGCTGGGAATGAAAACATATTACGTCACCTCCTGCAAGGGAGGTCATCACTAGCCAATGAAATTGCAACAGTGCATTCTGGGATAGTTCGGAGAAACTCGCTGTCAAATCTCGCTAGCAAAAAAACTGTTTGAACTGATCATGGAAAAATTACTTTTAAAAATGGAATAAGATATTTTAACCGTTCTTGTTTTGAATCCGACAGAAATGTTCCAGTTATAAGCTGAAAAAATGTAAATTATAGAGTTATTAGAACGCCAGATGCGAGAATTCGAAGAAATCCTTATCAAAAATTACCATAAAAGTGACTATTATTAAAAATTTCTCAAAACTCAGTAAATTACGTTAAAAAATTAAAACAAACTTCATTAGAACGAAAATTGTTTGTTCTATCCGATGGTGCATTTATTGCTTTTCAACTATTATTGGAAAATATACTACAGCCGTAAACATCCCGAAAATGATCCGAAACAACAAAAAACATTAAATAAAAAATTTTCTAGATTAAATTTTAAAATTCCGGCTTCGAGGTGCATGGTGACACCATTACGATTACTTTTGTGCCACATTTCATGGCTGTAAGTGCGATAGATTCATCTGGACGTCGTGCACACACGCACACACACACACACACACACACACACACAAACATTGCCTCTTATAATAAAAGATAATTCTACAAAATGTTAAAGATCTATCACTTCGGAAGGGATTGAAAAAACAGTCGCAAAATTCCATTTTTTCATACATAAAACGAAGCAAGTGAAATAAAGCGTGCATTAAAAACTTTAAAAGATAAGTGAAAGTACTAAAATAGTTCAGATCAGAAAACAAAAGATGCTTCCGATTCTTTAACACAAAAAGTGCTTATCTCACTCCCTTTCAGAGTACCTTGCTTTCTGAAACTGACTACCAGTTGATGACACCAGTATGCAATTAAATTTTAATTAAAATTAATTGGTTAACTGATAGTTATGCTCCGAAAATTTGAAAATTTTATGAAGTTATCGAAAACAAATAACTATAGAAAATTAACTGCAGGAACTGTAAAAAATATAAAACAACTAACTATAGAAGATTAACAGTAAAAACTGTAAAAAATATATAACAATAACTATAGAAGATGAACTGTAGAAACTGTAAAAAATATAAGACGAATAACTATAGAAGATGAACTGTAAAGAATATAAAACGAATAACTATAGAAGATGAACTGTAAAGAATATAAAGCAAGTAACTATAGAAGATTAACTGTAGAAACTGTAAAAAATATAAAACAAACAACTATAGAAGATTAACTGTAGAAACTGTAAAATATATAAAACAAACAACTATAGAAGATTAACTGTAGAAACTGTAAAAAATATAAAACAAAT
>BGPR01005718.1:50341-79817 GCA_013235015.1 Araneus ventricosus
GAAGAAGATGTAATTGGTGTGATTTTTGTTGCTGCCATCTAGTAGTGGAACTGAAAGTAGTTGTTGAGTGTTCGTTGTCCACGAGTCACCACTTTAGCAGTACGTAGTTTAGAACCTTGGACCCGAGTCACGAATCTTAACCACTAGACAAAAGGAATTCCCCCTGTCCGGAGGTGGATACGGACTAATATACATCAGAGTAAGATGGTGCAGCACGGTGCACTACAACTTCAAGCTTCTTGAGACATCTCTAAAAGAAATCGGTAAATCTACGGGACCCTCAGCCAAAAAGTAACTCGGGAAAATAAAAATTTAACATCTTCAAATGAAGCACTCCATAAAAATTTGAAACAAAATTATTTTATTCAATCGGAAAGCTCTAAAAAATAAAATCTCATACTTATATTTCAAATTTAACTCACAAAATGTCTTAAAGAAATTGCTCTACTTTTAAGGTCTGTCCTATTTCCCATATTTCATTTTGCTTTGGCTCTCTAAACATTTATATGTTTGCTGTTCTGTGAAACTTTAGCCTTAAATTGATTTTTGTGAAAAATAAATTCAATTTCCTGTTTCAAATTGAACTGGGAAAACAATGCTAAGGATGAGGGGAGCCAACAAGTTTATCGGGAATATGTTTGAACAGCTGTCTGGGGAGACTGGTATTTGGAGTTTCGAAGCCCATCCCGCCAATGGTAATGGAAAATCTTATGGGTACGGAGGAAGCGCAAAATGAAATTTAGAGCACTTAAGACTATACAAACTTAGATGTTGTAAAGTTTGAGATTATATGGAACATTTATAATTTACTCCCGCAATTGGTCCCGTTCTCTTTGTATTTCCTGTTTCTTAAGGTATACGACAGGTTTAAAATCGTCGTTTTCGATGAAATTATCAAAAAAAAAAAATATGACTTAATTTTGTAGCCTATTTAATCAGCTTTCTAAAACTGTCTCACGTTTTACTCTACGTGAATTACAAATGGAGTTACAGCTGTTTTATTACCGAACTGTAAGCATTATTTTATGTTGCACGAAAACTTTAAATGTGTTTTCTGAGAAATGATAATTTTGAGGAAAACTGTCGACCGTAACAATGATTTCTCAAAATGTTATTCAAGTATTGATATTAAATTTTCTGAGATTCTGTAAAGAATTAAAGGGAAGTTCCTTAATATGCATGGACTTGTCAGATTGTTTTAAATTTTAATACCCCTTAACTGTGATCAACTGCGTCGCTTTGAAAAGATCATAATTACTCTATTTCAGCAAAAAAGGCAGGACTTTGTGTAGGATATTTTTGAATTTAAAATGGCAGTCACGGTCTCCTGCGTTTAATCAAATGGAAATGAGTTTTCCAAAATGATCCTCTGTGTTCTGGAACTGGAGGAGCAGTTGGTGAAGAATCTATTTTGATTACGAGGAGTTTAACCAGCGGTTTTGTTCTGCCCTTGACTGTTCCGTTTTTGTACGCAATATTGCATGATGTAATCTGGAACTACATTGGTTCTACTTGTGAAACATTGCACCGTTAGCCCTTACACCTTTCTAAAATACTTTTAGCGTTTGAGTTCATCTTCGTCGTGCGTACCAAAATCATATCGAGACGCAATTTGGGCCTCTTCATCTTTAGAGATTGAACCAAAATTGGATGCAGATCTAGAATTTTGATTTCAAGGCAACAGAGAGAGATTTTTACAGGTTGAAGCGTTTTTGAGTTATCGCGTTCACATGCACAAACCGACAGACAGTCAACCGGTATGGTTCCAACTAAAAGTTGACCGAAATCTTCAAATTTGACCGAAATCTACGAGTTTGACCGAAATCTACATATTTGACCGAACTCTACAAATTTGAACGAAATCTACATATTTGACCGAACTCTACAAATTTGAACGAAATCTACAAATTTGACCGAACTCTACAAATTTGACCGAAATCTATATATTTGGTGAGAAGATCACACGGCAAATTTGATACTTAAGCCCGTTGCGTTTTCAGGTTAAACCGGAAGGACACGCAGTGGTCATTTTATAACTCAGCAAACTCAGAATCCAAAAAAACTAGCCACTTGTTCATTCCTTTCTTATCAGTAGCTGAGTTAGTCACTCCCTCTGCCTTTTCTGAGTATTTAGAAAGTATTTCCGGAATTTTTCGTCCCCTAATACACGTTTTGTCGGTTACTGAGGTTATGGAATGACCCCGCGCGTCCTTCCGTTTGTTCCACTGACTAGTTATTTCGAGCGGCTGATGACGTCAGTTCGTTGCTGTCCATTCCGAATCGAAGAATTTACCTTCTGCTCACAATGCCGACTCCATACGAAAAATAAATGGAACGTTTACGGAAACTTCTTGCTGAAGTTGAAACTGATGAAGATCCAGACTTTTGACAACGAAGACAACGGACCTGAGGATGTTTTAGAAGAGATTTGTTTCAGATCATGAAAGTATCTGAAAACATGATACGGAATCAGAAGAGGACGGAGATTCTGGAAATGAACATGTGAATAACTTGGAATTGTTTTCATAATTAATTGAGTGGAGGAAAACAAAATGTGTGCAAAATATTCGTTGTCATAATATTGTGTCGCGCTTACCTGGAACAAAAGGACAAGCGAAAGATGTGACAAGCCCTGTGAAGAGTTGGGAGTTACTCATCAACGAAAACATGATGCATTTAATTGTAGAGTGAACAAATATATTTATCGAGAAATGCGCACCACACTTTTCACGTCAAGGAAATCCGCGAAAAATGAATCTCTAGATATCCGAGCTTTATTAGTGAATAATAATGGAGTAGACTTGATTTGTGTTATGCACTGTATGCTTAATGTCTAAAAGTCAAAAGCGTTATTTTTCCAACTAAAAATATAAAGTTTTTAACAGCGTAGGATTGAATTTCAGTATGGGGTCGTTCAATGACCCCAAGCATCATAACGTTTGCTAAGAAGTTGTGTGTTTTCTCGGGTATAATTAATTATTTCAATTCGCGAGGTCTGTAACATGGAAATTTATCAAAGTATCGAAATCAATTTTTTTAATAATAAGAATGATTCTTCTTTGCACACTTTGTAAAGGTGAAAGCAAAAAGAAAAAGTTAATTCTGCATTAATTTATTTCCTTGAAAATCTGAAATAGATTCCCCATCGATTTGGGTTTCAAATTTGGCTGAACTTAATTACAATTGCGATTTGGTTAAGCAAATTACGTTCTCAAACGGATTAAATCAAACCCCCCCTTTCAATCTAAAAATTATTCAAGACAAATTCCAGTGAGCACAAAGATATTTAACATATTTTTATTCTTATTCTCATACATATATTTAAAATTAGGTTGTCGTGGGGATTATCGGGAACCATGTTCATCGTTTCCCAAAGATTTATACGAGATTTCTCTCTGAAAAGGCGAAAAATATCGGATTCCGAAGCGTGATTTTTTCAGACTGTATCGACAGACTTTTCTGGAATTCCGAAATCGTGCGAAGAATCGGAAGAAGGAAAAAGAAGGCAAAAATAAAATAATATCGAACCGCGATATCGAATATTTTGTACTGCGTTTTATTTTTTATAGGGTTCATGACAGAATTCTATAGAATTTCTTTGATATCATGCAAAGAGAAAATCAGATTCTTTATTCCAGTGGAATGATAAGTTGCTTGATGTCATCTTTGGAGAATCTATTCCTCAAAAAGATTCATGGTTAGTTTTTGAATTATTATTATAACAGAGAAAGTGTTATGAAATTTAAAGGGAAGGTACTTTAATTGTCAAAGATTTCGATCTCAAGTATTGATAAATCTGTACATCTTTGACTCCAAAACACCAGATTTTCTGTCTATATGTGAACACAGCGCAAACAAACCGCACAAATGCGCAACGAGCTAAATGGATGACATTTTTTCGCTTCAAAATTTTAGATTTTCACCGTATTTTGGACTAAATCCATCTGCGAAAAGTATATTTCTCTGTCTGTGTACATATGAACTCAAAAACACAAAAAACGGAAGTTGCAAGATGGAAGAAATTTAGAAGATTTTTTCATCACCAGAATTTTAATTGTATATTAAGTTCTCGACCAGATCTGTCAAAAAGTTGTCTGTTTGTAAGTTTGTCTCTTTGTATGGATATGAAGGCACTGACTGAAAAATGCAACAAGGTAGAAAAATGAAATTTGATTTGTTGTCATGATAACAAAGTTATAGATCTCCATTAAATTTTGGTTCCAATCCTCAAAAGGGAAATAGAAAAAGGAAAGGGAACAAGGGCCAAAGGGAAATTGAAAAGGGGATTTACAGAATTTTTTGTTTCTAGTCGACCAGAGGGAAGTTACCTAACTACATATTCTATATTCTCCGCACTATACTCTTAAAATAAACACTTATGTGTTTATCTTTTTTTCATTTTGTTGCACTGATGGACCGAAGTTTCTTAAGAACTTAGTTATCTGTTAAAAAACTTAAAGGATATTTGATTTTTTTAAATTTCTTTATTATTTTTAAAAATTCATTTCAGCAACGATAGCGTGCAAATAAATATGTAATATAGTCGCAGTGCACGCATATATAAACGAAGTTGCTGAAACAATGAAAAGTATTGTTATATAATACTTAATATTTTTTTTTAAAACCAGAGGGAGTAGTCTCCCCTAAACTTTCTCGTACACTTTCTAAGTAGAGATTTGTCAAAATCTCGAGTTCGAATTTTTTTCACGATTACAATACTTTTTGTTTGTATACTTCGTATACGAGACAGTGAAACAAACAAACAAACCTGAAATCAAATATCTGTTGACACGTTTAAAAAAATATTATATTGAAGCAGGTGCAATAAAATAGGCAATGCAATGAATACTAAAGCGATAATTCTGCTTTGGAATTGAATTCCCAAGAAAACAATTAATACTACCAGAACGTAACAATTGCAAAAGCGCGTAAATAAAAGATTTGCTGAAATAATGAGATCGGTTTGAATTTTATTTGCAGCAATAAAAAAATTGTTATAATTCATGCTTGAAAACATTATTTATTGTTGTAAATAATATTTACAACAATAAGAGATTGCTACCAGTACGCATGCGCATGAGAACCGGATTAAAAGAACTTGAATATGCAATTTTAACGCCTCTTTTTCACAGATTTGGCCCAAAATTTGATACGGTCCTACATTCATGACGATAAAACTGTGAACCAAATTTTATGCATATACCTATTCAAGTTTTTGAGTTATAGTGTTCATATGACCGCGGACATACAGACTTTCCGTTGACGGATTTTGTCTAAAATTTGATAGAAACCTACAAATTATGTTTAAAGACCACATACCAGATTTCATCCCCGTAGCTCTAACAGGTTTCGAGTTATCGTGTTTACAGACAGACATAATTCCAAAATTGTGTTTTCGGACTCAGTGAGGTCTAAAATGTGGAGATTCGTCAAAATCTCGAGTTCGAATTTTTTGACGATTACAATACTTCCTCTTTGTATACTTCGTATACGAGAAAGTAATAATCATCAATCTATATATATATAAAACTCTAACATACCTGGCACAGAAAAGAGGATAATTTCTCTTTCGCCGATGACAACGATCAATTTGTTTATGAAACAAAACTGGTAGCTATATTAGGCATAGCTTCATAAGTATAGCCTTCTACTTTATTCAATCTGGTATAAAACAAGTTTTCTAGAAAAAAATGAGGCAAAGAGGTTGAGTTCGCAATATTTCTAACAATATAATGAAATTTTGGTTGAAATTATTCCAAAGAGATCAGTTAGAAATGAAGCAGATGGGCTCAGACGATCCATAGAACGTTCAGGTCAGCGCCAAAATAGTTAAAGTCAACAAAGGGGAAATCGTGTTAAATTCACAAATTGAGGTGAACATCATGGAGCTTATTATTGTCAACATTGTATATTGGATACTTTTCCGTTATACACACACCACTTGGCGCCTTTCTTGTCTTGACGAATTTTCTTGGATCGCTGAATCGCCACTTTGGCTCAACGTCTTTCTTGGCGAATTTTCTTGGAGCGCTGAATCGCCACCTTGGCTCAACTTCTCTCTTGGAGAATTTTCTTGGAGCGCCAAATCGCCAACTTAGCTCAACTTCTTTCTTGGCGATACTGATTCACGCTGTATTTTTGGCTGTCTGAAGCGTCAGGAGCCAGAATGCGCCAATTTGGCCGAAAATGCATGGTTTGCATATAACAGAACGCAGATGCTCTGATCGAGATTAGCTAGTATTACAGAAAGCATTGTACAGAAATAAAATTAATGTCACTGAAGGGCTTATTTTTTGAATTTTATAGTGGTGTACATGCACTTTTTGAATGTTAATATGCTTTGTAGATATTGAGAGAATATTTTAATTAAAAAGTAATCGATATCTAATTAAAATTTTGTGAAAAATATTCTTAGTAAGCATCTGCTGTCCTAGAAACAACTATCCCTTTCCAAATTTGGTAGCTCTAAGGGCAATAGTGTGTCCATTAGGGCGCTTTGAACGATTTTTTGCATATTGCACGTCGCAATTTACAGTTAATGTGAACCCTTTTAACATTATCATGTTAAAATCCTGTACACTACATTTGTTCTGATAGACATATCTTAAAATTACCAACAAATCCCCGCGATTTTCCTGTCAACATCTTTCACGACTCTGTCACCGTACTCTGTTAAAGGGGCGATCGTAAATTCGCAAGAGCCGATTTCGTTGCCCATTAACACGTCCAGCTGTAATCACCTCTTTGGGCGGCCTCTCTTGATTTAGATGTCTGGGAGCAGAATCCCAACATGTCTCCGGGAGGGAGAGACATGTGGCATACTGGAAAATTATTTGGATGCTCGCAAATTCAGAAATGCTCACTGCCTCCTGATTTTGTATTATTTTAGGAAAAAAAATCGAAAGTATTCTTCTCTCGACTTTCTCGTATACTTAAACAATACGGGGCGTTTTGTGCTAGTAATATATTGAAGAAAAGGAAAAAATACATTTGAATATTTTCCCTTTCATCGATTGGATCCTAAATTTGGAACCGATCTATCATAATTTCAAGACTACATACCAAATTTTACCAACCTAAATTGTTGCGTTTTTTGAGTTACCGCATTCTTATATCCATGAATTGCCAAATTGACAGGCAGCCAACCCTATGATACATTTGTCTCAAAGTTTATTCATATCTACAATTCTAGGGGAAACACTGAATGTTAAATTCGATTAATCTTATTGCAATCTTTAGTTACAGTGTTTAACAGGACGGACAGATAGACAGACTTTCCAAAGATGGTGTCTTGAAAGTATGAGAGAAACCTGTGCCACGTGCATCCCTCTGGATCATTGCATTTTCAGTTATCCTGTTCATAACGTAACGTAACGTAACGCAACACAACGCAGCGTAACGTAACGCAACATAACGTAATGTAACATAACACACAACACCACACAACACATCACGCACAACACATCGTACACAACACATCGCACAGAATATATCACACACAACATATCCCACAACACAACACATCCCACGAGTATACGCGAAAGTAAAAATACCTCAGTAAAAATTGGGAGAGATGCCGTTTTCAGTTGAAGATTGCCTTACCAATTTTTGCTGATTTAGACAGAAAAGATTTAGTTTGTTGAAAGCTGTTTTTCAGGAGCCGCAGGAAAGTTCCTGTGGTTAAGGTTTGCCATTTTGAACTAAGGTTGTATAAAACGGTTTCGACTTGGCAATCAGTAGGTTCCGAATTGAAAACCTGATTTCCACAAAAATCCGGAGTACATGTTTATTTATTTGAAGAAAAGCACACAACAGAGAAAACTCCATTTACAGAGTAAAATAAACAACAAACACACAAAGGCCGCAACAAATAAAGCAAAAAAATGCGCTGGAAAATAAAAAGCTGAACACAGAGAAAACACAAAATCATAAAAAGTTTGCAAACGCATATTTAATTAAAAACGAAAACACATAATTACAAAAACAATAAAACACACTATGATTATAAAAGTCGTATTTTTTAAAAAAATTAAAAGACCATTTCCAAAAGGCTAGGTTAAAAAGTCAAAACACGCAAACACCGAATCCTCTAAAAACACACCATACATATGTAAATCTTCAAGATACAAACATCCCACATTGGTATGGTGAGACAATTTGGAAAATGGGTTCAATGGGAAAATGTGTGCTTAAACTTTGCCCTTGTGTCAGCAATTAAAACAGTTCATGGTTTTAAAATGATTAGGCTCATCCCAAAAAGAGCCATCGTATAGCTTGAAAGCGGGTTGTCATTCAAACTAAACTGGAAAAGGCGTTATAATTCAACGATATTAAATAATAATCCTATTTGTGTTCTAACACACTTTTATTCATTTTGAATTCTTTCATGTTAGATGGAATGTTCACATCATTTTCTCGTACTTTTCCATTAGCCGGGCGCAAATGTCGCCAATTATGAACCAAACGCGACCCAAGTCGCCAAGCGAAGCGATTTTCCGTCAGCCGGGCGCAAATGTCTCCAATTGTGAACAGCCAAGTCGCCAAGAAGCGAAACGATTTTCCGTTAGCCGGGCGCAAATGTCACCAATTGTGAACCAAACGCGACCCAAGTCGCCAAGAGCGAAGCGATTTTCCGTTAGCCGGGAGAAAATGTCGCCAATTGGGAACCAAACGCGAGCAAAGTCGCCAAGAGAATTGTTGTAAGAAATTTGGCGGAATTCTACATTATTTGGCGATTTTTCGCTTGTGCACGGCTAACGGAAAAGTACCCATTTTCTTAATCATTACCTGATGTTACAGATTTTTCAGATTTTGCACACTTACATGTTCTCGAATACAAAAAACTATTTTAATATTTTCAGAACTTAATTATCAGTTATTCGATTCATTTAAATAAATTTAGATTCCTTACGCGTGGCGACATCTGGTAGTGAATTTGTGAAAATTGATTTCAGATTCCATAATACTTATAATAATGAATTCTAAATTAATGTCCAAAAAGCAAAAATTAATTAAATAAAAAAATTCAAATTTTCAGTACGCAAATGAAAGCGCGTTTTTGAAAGTTATTTTATTAAATTAAGTTTATGATTAAAATGTCATAAGGATTGTGGTATGTCAGAGTTCCAGGGAATTTCAGCAATACTCTAATTACTGATTCTTTCGATGTTTGATTTTTCAATTTATTTTCATTTTGTCAGATTTTGTCTCTCTTCCTCCGACTGAGTTTCACCCAAAGTATGCTGAAATTCATAACTAGCCCTCTGAGCTTTTAACACGTATTTTTCCGTCTCACATATTGACTTCAAAAGCAGATAATTCGTGTTTATGTGTATAATTTCTTAAACTATCGTGAATAGAATATTCTTGAGATTTTGGAGATTTGATTGAACACAAAAAAGATCCAATTATTCAATTCAAAAGCAAAATTTTAAGACTTTAAAATTAGACCAAAAAAATAGGTAACCACTCAGAGGGCTAGACTCTTCTCTGTTGATATGAGTTTCCCAACAGACATCCGTCTATATCTATTTTCTCTGACCTCCTCCATTTTGTCAGTCTTGATGCGTCTGTTGCGTGTTCTTGCCGAGACGGAAACACATAGGGGGATTGGCGCACCTTCCGAGCGGAAAACGAGCCCTACAGGTGATACAGTTTCAACAAATATTGCTCAGTTGTATATCTCGTTGACATGTTGACGTAAATGACGTCTATAGACGCCGAGACGGAAACAGCGGGAGATTGGCGCACCATAGGAGGCGGAAACGAGGCCCACAGGTGATAGAAGTTTCAACAAATATTTCCGTTGTATATCTCTGCTGACATGTTGACGTAAATGACGTCCATAGACGCCGAGACGGGAAACACGCAGGATATTGGCGCACCTACCGAGCGGAAAACGATCCTACAGGTGATACAGTTTCAACAAATATGCTCAAAGTGTATCTCGTTGACATGTTGACGTAAATGACGTCTATAGACGCCGAGACGGAAACAATACAGGGGATTGGCACGCTTCCAGCGAAAACGCAGCCCTCAAGGTGATACAGTTTCAACAAATACTGTGTTCAAGTGTTTATCCGTTAACACGTTGACCGTAAAATGACGTCTATAGACGCCGAGACGGGAAACACACAGGGAGATTGGCACCTACCAGGCGGAAAAGGAAGGCCCCTTACAGGTGATACAGTTTCGCAAATAAATATTGCTCAGTTGGTAATCTCGTGACATCGTTGACGCTAAATGACGTCATAGACGCCGAGACGGAACACACTGGGAGATTGAGCGCACCTACCAGGCGGGGAAAACAGGCCCTACAGGGTGATAAAGTTTCAACAAATATTGTTCAGTTGTATATCTCGTTAACACGTTGACGTAAATGACGTTTATAGACACCGAGACGGAAACACACAGGGAGATTGGCGCACCTACCGAGCGGAAAACGAGGCCCTACAGGGATACAGTTCAACAAATATTGCTTCAGTTCAGCAGAAGCAAATAATATCTCTGCTGACATGTTGACGAAATGACGCTCATAAGACGCCAGGACAGGAAACACACAGGGGATTGGCGCACCTGATGTCGGAAAAACAGGCCTACAGGGATACATGTTTTCACAAATATTGTTCAGTTGTTTATCGTAACACGTTGACGTAAATGACGTCATAGACGCCGAGACGAACACAATTAGGTTCCCTACCGAGTGGAAAACGAGGCCCTACAGGTGATACAAAAGTTACAAATATTGCTCGTTAAGTATGTCTCTTGACACGTTGAAGCGTAAATGACGTCTATAGACGCAAGACAAACACACTGGGGAGATTGGCGCATCCTGCTGGCGGAAAAACGAGCCCTACAGGTGACATACAGTTTCAACAAATATTGTTCAGTTGTATATCTCGTTAACACGTTGACGTAAATGACGTTTATAGACACCGAGACGGAAACACACAGGGATTGGCGCACCTACCGAGCGGAAAACGAGCCCTAGAGGTGATACAGTTTCAACAAATATTGTTCAGTTGTATATCTCGTTAACACGTTGACGTAAATGACGTTATATAGACACGAGACAGAACACACAGGTTGCGCACCTAGTGAGCGGAAAGCGACCCTATAGGTGATACAATTAACAAATATTGTTGAGTTGCATATTTCGTTAACACGTTGACGTAAATGACGTCTATAGACGCTGAGACGGAAACACACAGGGAGATTGGCGCACCTACCGAGCGGAAAACGAGCCCTACAGGTGATACAGTTTCAACAAATATTGTTCAGTTGTTTATCTCGTTACACACGTTGACGTAAATGACGTCTATAGACGCCGAGACGGAAACACACTGGGAGATTGGCGCACCTACCGAGCGGAAAACGAGCCCTACAGGTGATACAGTTTCAACAAATATTGTTGAGTTGTATATCTCGTTAACACGTTGACGTAAATGACGTCTATAGACGCTGAGATGGAAACACAGGGGATTGGCACCTAGTGAGGGAAAACGAGCCCTACAGGTGATACAGTTTCAACAAATATTGTTGAGTTGTATATTTCGTTAACACGTTGACGTAAATGACGTCTATAGACGCCGAGATGGAAACACACAGGGATTGGCGCACCTAGTGAGCGGAAAACGAGCCCTACAGGTGATACAGTTTCAACAAATATTGTTCAGTTGTATATCTCGTTAACACGTTGACGCATAAATGGACGTTTATAGACACCGAGACGGAACAAATGGATTGGCGCACCTAAGTGAGCGAAAAGCACCCTCAGCAGGTGATACAATTTCAACAAATATTGTTGAGTTGTATATTTCGTTAACACGTTGACGTAAATGACGTCTATAGACGCTGAGACGGAAACACACAGGGAGATTGGCGCACCTACCACAACGAGGCCTACAGGTGATACAGTTTCAATCAAATATTGTTCAGTTGTTATCTCGTTAACGCACGTTGGAAGTAAATGACGCTCTATAGAGCCGAGACGGAAAACACTGGGAGATTGAGCGCTACCATGAGCTTGAAAACAGGCCCACGGGTGATACAGTTTCAACAAATTTGCTTGAGTTGTATTTCCTTGGGTTAACACGTTGACGTAATGAATGCCCATAGACGCTGAGTACGGGAAACAATAGGGATTGGCGCACCTAGTGAGCGGAAACGAGTCTCTACAGGTGATACAGTTTCTGTCAAATATTGTTGAGTTGTATATTTCGTTAACACGTTGACGTAAATGACGTCTATAGACGCTGAGATGGAAACACACAGGGGGATTGGCGCACCTAGTGAGCGGAAAACGAGCCCTACAGGTGATACAGTTTCAACAAATATTGTTGAGTTGTATATTTCGTTAACACGTTGACGTAAATGACGTCTATAGTTAGAGAGATGGAAACACACAGGATTGGCGCACCAGGGTGATGGAAAACGAGCCCTACAGGTGATACACTCAACAAATACATTGTTCAGTTGTTATCTCGCTGATTACCGTTGACGTAAATGACGTCCATATAGACGTCCAATGCTTGGGACGATGCAATGACGGTTATTGCCGTCCTACATTCTTGTAGTATTATAACAAATATTAAATGTATCTCAGTGTTAACCTATTTCCTTTGGAAGTCTTATTGTTCTGTCGAATGAATGATGAAAATATTTATCATTAAGTGCTTTTCTCAAACAACAAATGTTTCTCAAAATTGAATTCCTATCATCATATTTTTTAATGCAAATATAAGTGTTTATTCTTGAATTTTTAATTCGTATTACAGAAAATCTAATGAATTCAAATTAATTGAATTAATGTGAAAAATAAAGTTATTTTCGTTTCTAAAAATATATATTTCTTTTCTTAAATTATTTCCAATATTTTTTTTTTCGTTTTAGTCTACACAGCTACCAGTGTGATCGTCTATTGCCGTATTTTGTATATGAGCTAAATCGAGATATTGAAAGCATAGAAACAAATGACAGCTATAGACGTCCGCTATTTTTAGAAAATTTGTTAGAAAAAATAACAATTTTATTCCGTAATTTGAAACCTTCATGGAACTCCCCAAGAATCAATTAATTAAAGGAAAAAAGTTGCTTTCGTTGTCCATCACCGATTTAGCCACCAACATTAAGACAAACAGAAGCAACCAAATTTGTTCGGCTAATCTTTCAAAAAAGCAAAGATTTGGCATCAGTAATCTCGCGTATATAAAAATTTAAATTTAAAAGTATGTATACTAAATAAACAGTGTAAAAATAATTATACAAACTTTTTATCGGAATTTAGATTTCTAAAACAAGTTTATGCCGAGGATTGCTGACTTGTGCAACAATCGTACAAATAGACTGCGAAAACAAATTAAATTACATTGATTTTAAAGCGAATTTGAAAACATGATAAAATATTAAAATAATATATTTGAAATTTAAATGACATTTGATTTTTAGTTTCACAAGTTCGAGTACATAGCTTTTTGAAAACAAATGAAAGCAAAAATCAACAAATTCCAGGCCAATGCAAAATAATAATCTCGGAGGCCCCAGCTGTGGGGGGGGCCCCTGTGCAGTTGCCTGGTAATTTATCCGGAAAGACAGAATATCATCCGCACCACTAGGAGAGTTCTCCCATAAGACACCATCTGCGAAGTATAACGGATCTTTGATTTATTCTGGGCCGATAGGAATAGCTGGTAAATGGGGTGAGTAAATACGAGGTCAAGGTGATTAATGACGTGTCTCGCTGAGATCCATCTCATCGCAAAAAAAAAAGGCAGGACGAGAAAGAGAATCCCTTCGGTGTACTTTCCGCAAGGTATTTAACCCTATGAGACCTATCCCGCCCAAACAGCCATTTCGACAGAGGCCAGAGACAGAATTAGAAAAACTTCACCTCCAGGATTTGGATGAATCAACACGCGTCACACCTCCCTCAGCCCAGAAAATATTTTAAGAACCACATCTGTTTGTTTTTTTTTTATTTTTCGTATACTAAATACAGAAAGAAAAAGAACTATAATTGTGAAAACTTCACCTCCAGATTTGGATGAATCAACACGCGTCACACCTCCCTCAGCCAGAAAAAGTTTTAAGAACCATCTGTTTGTTTTTTTTATTTCTTCGTATACTAAGTACTCGAAAGAAAAGAACTATACTCAGAAAAAATCACCTCCAGATTTGGATGAATCAACACGTACACACCTCCTCAGCCTAGAAAAATATTTTTAAGAACCACATTCGTTTGTTTTTTTATTTTTCGTATACTATACTGAAAGAAAAGAACTATAATTGTGAAAAACTTCACCCTCCAGATTTGGATGAATCAACACGTGTCACACCTCCTCAGCTCAGAAAAAATATTTTAAGAACCACATCTGTTTGTTTTTTATTTTTCGTACTAAGTACTGAAAGAAAAGAACTATAATTGTGAAAAATCACCTCCAGATTTGGATGAATGAATCAACACGTACAGCACTCTCCCTTCAGCTCAGAAAAATATTTTAAGAACTACATTCGTTTAGTATTTTTTTATTTTTCGTATACTAAGTACTGAAAGAAAAAGAACTATAATTGTGAAAAAACTTCACCTCCAGATTTGGATGAATCAACACGTGTCACACCTCCCTCAGCTCAGAAAAATATTTTAAGAACCACATCTGTTTGTTTTTTTTATTTTTCGTATACTAAGTACTGAAAGAAAAAGAACTATAATTGTGAAAAAACTTCACCTCCAGATTTGGATGAATCAACACGTGTCACACCTCCCTCAGCTCAGAAAAATATTTTTAAGAACCATCTGTTTGTTTTTTTATTTTTCTCATACTAAGTACTGAAAGAAAAAGAACTATATAATTGTGAAAAAAACTTCACCTCCAGATTTTGAGAATCAACACGTGTCACACCTCCTCAGCCTGTAGAAAATATTTTAAGAACCATCTGCTTCGTTTTTTTCATTTTTCGTATACTAAGTACTGGAAAGAAAAGAACTATAATTGTGAAAAAAACTGCCTCCAGATTTGGATGAATCAACACGTGCTCTCACCTCCTCCCTCAGCTCAAAAAAATATTTTGCAACCACATCTGCTTTTGTTTTTTTTATTTTTCGTATACTGGGTACTCGAAAGAAAAAAGAACTATAATTCAGAAAAACTTCACCTCCAGATTTGGATGAATCAACACGTGTGTCACAGCACCTCCTCAGCTCAGAAAAATATTTTAAGAACTGGCTATCTGTTTGTTTTTTTTATTTTCGTACTATACTGAAAGAAAAAGAACTATAATTGTGAAAAAACTTCACCTCCAGATTTGGATGAATCAACACGTGTCACACCTCCCTCAGCTCAGAAAAATATTTTAAGAACCACATCTGTTTGTTTTTTTTATTTTTCGTATACTAAGTGTACTGAGAAAAGAACTATAATTGTGAAAAAACTTCACCTCCAGATTTGATGAATCAACACGCGTCACACCTCTCCTCAGCTCTCAGAAAAATATTTTAAGAACCACATCTGTTTGTTTTATTTTTCGTATACTAAGTACTGAAAGAAAGAACTATAATTGTGAAAAAAAAAACTGCCTCCAGGATTTGAGTGAATCAACACGTGTCACACCTCCCTCAGCCTTGGAAAAAATATTAAGAACCACATCTGTTTGTTTTTTATTTTTCGTGTATACTAAGTACTGAAAGAAAAAGAACTATAATTGTGAAAAAACTTCACCTCCAGATTTGGATGAATCAACACGTGTCACAATTCTCCCTCTAGCTTCAGAAAAGCCATTTTAAGAAACTGTCTTGCTGCAGCACTAAGTACTGAAAAAAGAAAAAGAACTATAATTGTGAAAAACTTCACCTCCAGATTTGGGATGAATGCCACGTGTCACACTCTCCTCAGCTCAGAAAAAAATATTTGTAAGACCAAGACATTGTTTGTTTTTTTATTTTTCGTATATACAAGTTGGAAAGAAAAAGAATATAATTGTGAAAAAACTTCACCCCAGATTTGATGAATCAACATCACGTGTCACACCTCCCTCAGCGCCTACAGAAAAAATATTTTAAGAACCACATCTGTTTGTTTTTTTTATTTTTCGTATACTAAGTACTGAAAGAAAAAGAACTATAATTGTGAAAAAACTTCACCTCCAGATTTGGATGAATCAACACGTGTCACACCCCTCTAGCCTCAGTAAAATTTTAAGAACCACATCTGTTTGTGAACACTCAGGGCTAAAATTCAGTAAGATACAAGAATGAAGTTAGGTTTATGGCGTTAATCGCCAAAACAAGAGATTTCGTCGGAATTTTGATCGAAATCTATAGACAGGATGCCTGTATTTCTGTCCTACCTAGTGCATTTGAGTGAGACAACTCAAAAATTGCAATGCATGGGTAAATGATACATCATATATTGTTTTATTGCCAAACTCGCAGATCTGCGTCAAATTTTGGACCACAACTCCTGCCAAATGGTCTGACATAGCCTGTCTATTATGTCTAGTCTGTGTCGCCCACCTAGCTGTAAATATGTCGTGGCCAACTGGGTACACTGCACAGGTCGGTGTTTTGTCTATTTGTGTGTATGTCCACTGATAATTCGTAATACAGGCGTAGACAAGATATGTAGAAATTAGATATGGTTCTATTATCAGAATTTGTAAGCAATGAGACTGGCCTTCATCAGTTTAAGGGAAAAATTCTAGACCGCCTCTCCGATGTGGAGAGTGTTATATTACTAACCATAAAATTGGTGCTATTATTTAAAATATATTGGATTAATCGCATTAACAGTGTTATATATATATATCCCGATAGCACGTAAGTTTGTATAAGTTTGATTTTGACTTGTCATGGCAAAATTTGACGCAGTCAACTTGAATCGAACTTGTAGCAAGTTCGATGACAAGTAGCGCCACCCTTTGTCAAATCAAACTTGCTGCAATTCTTGCAAAACAAGCTTCCTTGCAAAGATATGCTTACAGCAAAAGAAGAGATAATTATCTTTGTTCCTGCTTTTAAAAAAAACATCCGATTTTAATAGCATCTCCCTAGACTGTAATTCTTTTTATTAATTCAATAAATCAATGTATAATTTGTGAAAAAAATAACTTTTTATAATAAATTTGAAACATTTTCCATCTTTTATTAAATAGATCACTCCTATTTAAAGAAAACTATGTCGCCTTTTCTTAATGTTGAAATTTTAACGTTTATAAACAAAATTAATCCCAAAAAACAGTCAGTGTCTTGTCTGAACATAATAACTAGACATTTTGTCCCATTTTAAAGTAATTACTTTTAACTCTAATTTCATAATTTTCTACTAGCAAAAGAAGAGTTAGCGAAAATCGCTCTCTCTTTGACTTCAAATCATATTCTCAACTCAAAAAATTAATGAAATCCAGAAAATAGTTAAAAATAAATCATATACGAATCGAATCGAACGATGTATTAGCGAAATCTATCTTCTACTCATAGAGTTCAACTGGCTCAAGGGTAGCGTCTCCGCTTCGGAACCGGGAGGTCGCGAGTTCTATCCCAGGTCGTGTTCGTGTTCTGTTTTTGCTATAATTTGCAATGAGTTTGACACGGCAAACTTGCTGCAAGTTCGTTTCATGGTGACTTCGGAGCTTTCGTTAACTTGCTGCAAGCTTACTGCAAGCTTGCACTCTTGTCACGACAAATTTGTCGCAAACTTGCACTCTTGTCATGACAAATTTGTGGCAAGCTTGCTGCAAACTAAAATTGCTATCTGGGATATATATATATATATATATATATATATATATATATATATATATATATATATATGGAAAAAGCAAGGAGAGATTTACTCTCGTAGGTTAGAATGAAGGTTTCTGTTTTTTCAAAAGAAATTGATAAATATCGACTTCTCCAGGGAAGTTTCCTGATAGAAAAGAACCTTGCGGAAAGGTTGCCATTTTACTTTCTATAGGCTGTTCGCGAAAGCATTCCCGCGCAAACCGTTTCGGAAACCATTGCAGCGAGGTTTACGGAGGAAAGCTTTTTAGGAACTACCTCACCGACAATGTTTGAACGACATGTCCGCAAAAGCATTTTCGCCCAAACCGTTTCGAAAACCATTCCCGCAAAATTGAAGTAGGAAAGCTTTTTATGAACACCTTCCCATCGTATGTAGCCCCGTCCGGTATAGTGGTTAGTGTGCTTGCCTTCGAACTCCACTAACGCGTGTTCGATCCCCGCCTCGGAGAAAGTTTTGTCAACGAATTTTTCTACAACGAAATCGTACAAGTAAGTTCAATTAAAAATTAGATTAATAAAATTAATTGAAATTAATAATTAAGCTTTGATTAATTAAGATTCCTAATTGATATAATTAATTGACATTCCAGATAACTCTATGTTGGACTAAGATAACGTCAGAAGAAGGGGGATACAAAAGTGGTTTGGACCGCTCTGTAGGAGTACGGCTTCGGAGGGGGGGGTTCTATTTTGTCCGCCGAAGGAGGGCTCTTAACAACCTTTCGAAAGGCCTCAAACAAGCTTGAGGAAGGTCTGAAACAAGCTTGTATTTAAGCTTGGGGAAATCTTACTAAAAACCTCACAGAAAACCTTATTTCTTGTTGACGGGCGAACCTTTCCGATACTTTGCCGAAAGGTTCAACCCTTGTCATGGAAACCTTTGTGACAACCCTTTACCCTTGCCGACGGCAAGGTTTCCAAACCTTTTAGACTAGATTTCTTTGCTATCTGGGTTGTCACCACAGAGTCTTTCCTGACAGGCAGAAGGTATCGAATGCTCCGCAAAAGCTCTGGTGAACCTAAAGCGAGAAAAATAACTTCCTTTTTAAGTCAGAGAACTTAAGAACCTACATAGCTCGAAGCAACCGACGTAATAATTTTTCTGCAGAGGATATAGCTTTTCTTACCTGTGATCTTATAAACTGTACTTGGCATTCAGGACAGGTTTATGGAAGCTTTTCTTACAGAAAATGGTTGTGATAAATATCTCGTGACATGTCCTAAACACGAAGATTGCGAAGGGATTTTGCGAGCGGATTTATAGGGTGTCTCCGAAAACCAATAACTGATAGATGAAGAAAAAATAAAGACAGATAAATCTATTTCGAAGTGCATTTTGAGCTCAGTAGTTTTGGGATATGATAAAGAAAAATAATGACAGTGCATGGTAAAATTTATATAAATTTTTCGGTGAAATTTTCTGCGTTCATCTGTCTAAAGGAAAACAACCATTTTGGCAGAGTGTCAACCCTTTAACCCGTTCTTGGTCGACATCGCATGCCATACGTTCAGCTCTTTTGTGCCCGTACGCTATTTAAATCCGTGATTGAGTCAAAGTGATGATTAATTTTAAATACAAAAATCACCTGGTCAAGCTTATATACCTCAATTACCCTTTAAAAATTAAATAGATTTAAATAATAAAAAAATATATCAAATGGGCGGTGGCATCTAATTAGAAGGTTAAATAAACACATAATTTCATAAAAATTGATAATTTTGATGATGCCAAATGTCATCCATCCTGCTCGTTACACTTTTGGGCTTTCGAATTCATACGCAATCCCAAGTAAATTCAAAAAAATTTACTGTTCTACCCAACCCAGGTAGCACAACATGTTGCACGATATTGTACAATATTATATAATATTATATGATATTATACAATATTGCGAATATCGTACAATATTGTACAACATCTTTGTGCTAGTGTGAGAGAGAGGTCTGAAATGTGAGATTTCGCAAAATCTCTAATAATTTTCTGATTACAATACTTTCTCTTCGCAATAAAACATATTTCATTTCCGAAGTTGTGCGATTTTAATTTATTAGATGCAGACTAGCATAGATTTGTAATCTAAGAAAGAACACGAATTTCGAAATTTATTGCACTGGAAAGAAATGTGAAATAAATGAAAATTTTAAATAAGTGCACCCTACTTCACGCATGAAAAGCCCTGAAGGTGGTTAGTGAACAGACAAATAAGAAAATAATAATTATTACCGGTATGAAAATGATTAATTCACATTTATAACTGCTAATTTGTTTCATTCAAAGTAGCTTAACCTTCCAGCGGGTGCGCGTTTTCAAAAGATACTTGCATTGTGTTACATATTTATACCGTTCTTGTATAAATTTAAGTGCAATTTTTATTTATAAAATATTTGTTTACTAGTAAGCTAATAAATACAGATAACATGAAGAAAAGCCGTATTTAATTTCGCAAAACAGCACGATATATTTATGTAATACGATGTGTCGTAAAATTTGTGCAGGCGCACCCGCTGGAAGGTTACATTTTCACCTAGTCAATAAAATCGAAATTTGTGTCGGTAATGATTGCAAGTTCACTTCCAATCCTGTAGGTCGGTACCATACCGCGAAATACATCAACAGTAGTCCAGAGAATGGTTTTAAAAGTGAGTGGTTTAAAAATACATGATATAATACAGAATATTTTAGAATTCTTGGTCCAAGAGTTAGAGGGTGGTAAAATACAAATTATCTATCAATATTCCGCAGAGAACGTGTGATCACCAACAGTTCCAAGAGTCGGAAATCAGACATAATCTTCATAATCAGATGCAATCATAGAAATGCGGGATGTCTAAGCATCCTATGGATACCATCTCTATGATTGCATTTAGTAACAAGTATGTGTCTGATTCCCGACTATCAGTAGCGTTTGTGACTGCTTAATCTAGGTGTATTCTGCCGCTCCTTAACACCAGGGCGATGAATTCTGGGACACCCTTTATATCAAATTTGATAATTATCGCTCTATACCTTCATTTGAGGATGTTTTGATAAATTGTGATTCTTTCAACTATCAAAATTCAACCTTTGTCATCTATTAACAAGAAAACTCCATACGCAGAAATGTTTCAGTTAGATTTGCTAATTAGCAACCACTTTAACGGCAAATGATGGTTATGGATAAAAAATATCTTCAGTTCTTAAAAACGGTTGCAGCTTCTCAGATGAAAGAATACAAATCCTTCCCTTCTCAGCTGGCAAAGAGTTAAGACGTTTTTTCTCTCTATTACGGAAACAAATCGCATCACTTCAGGGAATTAACATAGTTACTGCCGCTGACGCTTTCAGAACCTATTATCTAATTAGATTACCCTTTCTCTACTGTAGTTAAGAGATAAACATATTAAAAGAAATTTTAAAAAATTGAAACTGTGATATAGAGGTTAAAATACAATAAGATATTAATAAACGAATGAAAAAGACCAAGGAAGACGAAAAATCCGATGGATGATTTCTTCAGAGGCCACCATCCATCCAGATTCAAAATTAGAACAGGTCTTCTGTCGAGGAAAAACAAACAAACTTTAAGGTCAAATAATTTTCCTCTATGGCCTGAACCTATTCCGGATAAAATTGGAAACAAAATTAGGAAGGAAAATATTTATCCAGAAAGAAGAAATTCAAAACACTCTTTTTAACAAAGTCTGAAAAAAAGACTTAAAAATCTTACCTCTCTTTGTTATGGGATAACAGACACTAACTAAAGTAAGGCCGAAGCTATTCGCACCCCCTGTGTCTTTAGCATCTGCAGACTGTTGGCACCACCATTAGCCACGCATGCGCACTGAGTTACCGGATCCATCATTTGAATCGAAACTGCTTGTAGCTTCGCTTTTAGTAGCTTAGAATGGTAGCTTCGATTTAGTAGCTTAGAATGGTAGCTTCACTTTTTCATTCAATGTTAGGAATCTAGGTTTCTTTCTTAAATTACCAAAACGAGAATTTCCGCACGCAATGCCTGCGACATGCATGTATGTCCCGGGCAAATTTTTTTAACTAAAAAAAACACCAGCGGCTTCGCTTTCAGCAAAGCTTGAAAATAGTAACTTCGCTTTTTCATTGAATGTTAGGAATCTAGATTTTTAAAAAAGAATTCCAAAAGCGAGGATTTCAGACGCAAACTAGATTTCAATAACAATAAATAATAATTCAATAACAATAACGAATAATTTTAATTAATAAATTAATTAATAAAGAAATCGCATACATGGAAGCTAAATAGAAATCGGTAATAATCCTCGCTAAAACTGAAAATAATTCTTGTGAGGTCATCGAGTCATAAAAGCTGTGCGCATGCGCACGCCTTACTGTAGTCGACGTAAAATGCTTATACCAGGGCTGATTGTGCGCATGCGCTAACGTAGGTGGTGCCGATAGCCTCCAGAGGTTAAAAGGACTGACGGTGCGATTAGCCACTGCGCTAAAGTAAGCTATGTTTATAGGTGTGCGCATCTATCTCCATCTAGTTAGGGATACACTAACTGAAATCCTAAGAATTTTTTGTTGTTTTTTGTGCAGTTTGTGTAGTTTTTATTTTGTTTTTAAGCTAAGAGATGGAAGAGAAGGGGGTCACCTAATTAGATAGATGGTTCGAATAATGACAGCAAATCTGTTAATGTAAATAAAATCCAGAAATACTGATTTCGCCCTTGCCCATAACTGTAATAGAGTATCTACAAGAAAGGCACGATCTCCGACTCACCTTATTTCTCTCGCATTAATCAATGAAAATATCATAAAACTGCGAAGAAATATCTGCACGTGGTCTTATGAGTCACGAATCTGCTCGCGATAGCATCAATATCCATTTCGGAGCCATTAATCGAAGGAAGAAAGGGATGAAAGCGAAGAAAAAGAAGAGCAAAAAAGGCAGAGGTCCATCTGATTACCTGCTAACTAATGCACGATCACGATTCGCTCGCTGTTGAGCGACCAGTTATAGCGGGTTGAGGGATGTTGGTGCAGAAATGAATCAACACATGGCGAACAGATAATTTCGTTTTATTGCAATTAGAACACCACGGGGCGGTAAAAAGGGGGAAATCTCTGGTGTGGAGGGTGGGTGATTTATTGGACAGCTAGCCTCCCGAGAAGAAATTCTCCCTAATGAAAATTCCTGCTGGCTTATTTGTTGGGTCCGAGTTATGACCTAACACGCTGGTTATGGCATGTTTGCTTCCTGGCTGATTCTTTTTTCTTTCGCTTTTCAATGACTTTACATAAAATCGATGCGTTCTTTACCACCTATTTTACATTACCCATTTCTAAATAGTCTGTTGTTACTCATTTGTATTTAACTTTACTTGCTTCGTGTTGCTGAACAGGAAATGTTGTCATTCTTCTATTTGCTCTTTTTCTGATGTGCTAGAGTTCTGAAATTTTGTACATTTCTGTATTCTGGATAAGAATACTCGATTATAATATTTTTGTAACTTAACTATCAGTTCATCTATGAATCTAATTTTCATTTCATGTGAGTGGCGTCACCTGGTATTAAATTTTGTACACTTATATATTCTGGATAAGAATACGCGATTATAATATTTTTGGAACTTAACTATTAGTTCATCAATCTATCTAATTTCCATTCCATGTGAATGGCGCCACCTGGTAGTAAATTTTGTACACTTCTGTATTCTGGATAAGAACACGCGATTATAATAATTTTGATGTGAGTGGCGCCACCTGGTATTAAATTTTGTACACTTATGTATTCTGGATAAGAATACGCGATTATAATATTTTTGGAACTTAAATATCAGTTCAGCTCTGAATCTAATTTTCAATTCATGCGATTGGCGCCATCTGGTATTAAATTTTGTACACTTCTGTATTCTGGATAAGAATACGCGATTATATTATTTTTGGAATTTAACTATCAGTTCATCAATGAATCTAATTTTCAGTTCATGTGAGTGGCGCCACCTGGTATTAAATTTTAATGAAATACTTTTATTTATTTTAAGTTACCAAAAGATATATAATAATGAATTATAAATTACAGAAAAAAAGTAGAAAATAATTGAAATAAAAATTTTGCTTTTTAATGCAGTATTAAATGTATGTTTTCAATACTGTTTTTAATAAATTCGTATATTTACTCAGGACAGAAGGGTTATCCATGAGCTCGCAAAGAATAATGCTTTAATTCTAATTTTTACGATTTCACATTTATTGCTCTCAATAAAACTTTTACCTCTGATGGGAGTGACAAAATAATGAAGGGAACTTGGAAAAACAACTAAATTATAGTTTATTAGTTAAACCATTAAAGCCACGATTTTTTTAAAACTGAATTTTAAAATGTTTCTTGACTTTCATTTCTTGAATAAAACATGCGAAACATACTTTAAAAAATCTTATTTTGTTTTAAGTATGGTTTAAGGCTAAAAAGTAGTTTGAACCCATTGACAAGACTGGGCTTTAATTTAAAAAAAATCGCCTTGATCAAATTTTATAATATCAAACACAATTTTTAAGAACTAATAATACGGACAAGGAATTTTCTTTAAAATTATAGAATAAAATATGCATTCCCAAGCGTACAAACAGAGCTAAAAAGATGCAGCCTCGAATGAAAATTATCATTTTATTTTTTTATCAGCTTTCGGGTTGCCATCTTTATGTTGTAAATTAAATTAATAACATTTTCAGCATGTATTCTATTGGCATCAACAGGTATGAGAGCTTGAGTTTTATTCTCAAGAATTTTAGGGCCCCAAATTCGGTATGTTGCTGAAAGGCAAGACTGGGCATCTAAGGGTTAAAATGTGGTTTCATTTGTACTGCGACATTTACTAACCAGAGTTGGTTTAACCGGTTTGCATCTAATTATCGCAATTTTAAACTTGTAAACTAAAATAAGTCATTTACAGACGCTATAGTTCGATATAAAAATTGCGTGGAATGCATAATCATTTCAACTGTCTTCTAGGATCTCAATAAAATTCAATGACAACGCATTCCCAAAATAGAAGATGTTATCTGATTAGACAATTGAGAAAACAAACCAGTTAAAGGGTTAATAAGTCGATGAAAATGCATCAGGTCTCTTAAACTTTCAGTGGTTTCTACATCTTTATTCTCAGATAGCAATTTTAGTTTGCAGCAAACTTACAGCAGTGTTGCACTGCAAATCTACAAGCTTGCAGTAAGGTTGACACGACAAGAGTTCGAGTGTGAAACAAGCTTGCAGCAAGCTTGTTTTGCAAACTCACAGCAAGCTTGCATTGCAAGGAGGGGTGGCGCTAGTTGTCATGGCGAACTTGTGGCCAACTCGCTTTGCGAGCGAGGGTGGCGATTCTGCATTGTTAGTTTGCCACAAGTTCGCTTCAAGCTTGACGCGTCAAATTTGCCATGACAAGGTAATATCAAGTAAAAATCAAAGTTGCTGCAAACGTATGTGCTATCTGAGTTATTTCTATGTAAAAATTGTTTAAAAAATCATTTTAATTGAAACATTTATATTGTAATTAAGAAAGTCATTTTGACTAGAAGCATTCCAATAAAATCAAGAAAATTATTTTGAATGGGAGCATTTTAATGAAATTCGTTGAATAATCATTTTAAATATAATTTCATTTTAATTATTTTTCCATTTTCTTTTTTATTCCCCAATCAGATGGCGTTCTACAATTGGGAATAAACCACAATTTTATGCATTGCATTTACAATTTCATGCCCCCGAGCATGAAGTTTACTATTCTAATCTAAACAAACATCAGTCCCTTGTTCAGTGGACTACTTATTATGCGATAAATAAAACTGGAAGCATGCAATATTAAAATTTCTGAAAAAAGATTTAAAGTTTACTTTGTAAAAGTTTGTTTCTATTGTACAACTGGGCAGTGGATTAACTTTCGAAAGCCCTGTACTGATCAAAATTTCGTTCAATTCCTCTTTCTGATTAATAAAGAAATTTATAAGTATGTAGGGCACTTAACATGTGAATCGATTGATGTTAAAAGTGGACTTCTGACTTCTAGAAGATAACTGCCATATTGATGTCAAAAGGGCTCTACTGCGAAGAAGCGTTCTTTTAACATCACATAGAAACTTTGATGCTGTACCAAAACGTGGCTGTGAATGGTAGAAGCCCCGTTTTCACACCGAAGATGCCTTCACCTTCATCAAATTAAAAATGAAAATAAAAATATAATTTCTGCCGAGAATGCTGAAGTACCCTTTTAACATTAATCGATTCATGTACAGATTCATTGTCAGTTTATGGATAATTTTACTTTATTCGGAACCAGCGGGAGTTTACTCCCTTAGACTTGTATGCTTCCACACTAGGTCACTTTTTGGGATCAGCTTCGAGAATAGGAAGGCAATTCAGTAAGCATTTCTCCCCTCCTCCTGTTGATCGATAGGTTCCGAAATTTAGGACAGATCTACAAATTGGATGCCAAGACCATATTTCATTTTCAAGGCGTGTAGCGTTATTGACTTATTGCATTCCCCTGTATATGAATAGAAAGCCATCCAGTTGACAGCGTAAAGTCTCAGCCCAATGATACCGTGGTCTCATCAGAGATCAACAGACACAGAAATACAGCACATCAAAATTTAGTAAAGCATCTTGGTTAATGGCCTGTTTACAGATCAAAAAATACAATTGATTTGTACATTCAAGAATTAAGTATAAGACACGGATAAAGATCGCGAGAGTCAATATTGTTCGTAACTGGACTTAGTCGCAGTTACTAAGGTGAGTTTACTCGTAATGCAGACGATGGTGAGTTCAGGAAATGCGACAGTTCATTCGATTTGTGACAACTCAGGGCGAGTTATGCAAGCACTCAGGATCGGTAGATGCAATTGAGGTTTACCGAACGCTCAATCGATTTCAGTAGTCCACCATAGGGATTTAAGATAGTCAGGCTGTAGCTAAAAGTATACTCCGGATGAGTAAGAGTTACCGATATCGGTATTTGACAGCGAGGTTATGCAAACGCTCGCTAATTGCCAGCAATCCTCCAAAGGGATGCTATTATGCAATTCCGCAGCTCACCACAGGAGCTAGCCTAGCCAAGGATTTGGCTCATTTTAACGGGGTCAAAAACTCCCGTAAAATCAAAGTTCATATTTTTTAAGTTTCGATCATTGAGATTCTCTCTAGCGTCTCCCGATCGTGATCGAGATCCAGATTCCTTCAGATCCCCTCTTTCTCTCCGTCTTCTCTTCTTAAACCCCTAACTTTTCAAGACAAGGGAGTGGCTGAAGGATTAAATCTGAGTGATTTGTCCGTGAGTCTGACAAATCATCCAACCACAAACAGACGCCTCTCTTCCAGGCTAATCATTGGAAGTGGTCAAAACATAACTGTTTCTCTTTGTCGGCTCTCTCTGTGCGGTCTACAAACAACACACCGACTTCTCCGAAACCCCTCTGGGTCTGCGTAAGACGGGGCCGTTTTATGACCTCTTACGTTTTCCTCTTCAGATGACTTAGGGTTTTCTTGTGTGGAAAACAGAGAAGGGGAGACCCCACAACAGATTTCGTCTAAAATTTAATGCAGATCAACAGTTCTAGCGATAAAAAACATAAACCAATTTCGTCCATCAGGCTTGTTATGTTTTTGAGTTACAAAACTTTTAAGGCATTGTTGACCAGTCACGAGTTAACTCATGTTTTCATGCCCAAACTTTGTTGACAGATCACGAGTTAATTCGTGTTTTCATGCCCAAACGTTGTTCACAGATCACGAGTTAATTCGTGTTTTCAGCCCAAACTTTGTTGACCGATGAGGTGTTAACTAGCGTTTTCATGCCCAAACGTTGTGAATTGGCCACGAGTTAGCTCGCGTTTTAATGTTTAAACATTGTTGGCCGATCACGAGTTAATTCGTGTTTGCACTGTTTAGTCGTGGAGTATTGAAATTTATTTCGATTCTTTTACTTCCACATTCAGTTACGAAATAATAGCCGGTGACATGAGATAGCCTGTATGCAAAATTGCCGGTCAGCAGTGTGTTAAGTTATGTTCAGAAGCAGATAGACAGACAGATTACCTGCCTTGGGATTTCATCTAAACTTTTGCAGATATATGCGATGCTTGTCTAACACCACATACCAACTTTCATCTGTCCGGTATGACACAGACATAATTTCAAAAACGTAGTTAATAGTTAATGCTAGAAGTTTACCAAAATTTCCGCACTAGGGAGATTTAACACGTGGAGATTCATCAGCACTTTTTTTTAATGATTGCAATACTTTCTCTTTTCGTACTTCTTGCAAAAAAATGTAAAAGTACATCACTGTATTTTGAAGTCAGAAAGTCAATTCTGCTTCGAAGAATCGGTGGCTTAACACGCATCGGATAAAAAAAACGAATTAGATCCCCACTACTGCACGTCTCAAATCAAAATAGAATTAAAGAATGTTAACACATTACGCGGTTCGCAGATCATGGAATCGGGAAAAGATGTTCTCCCATCACGCCATTTTCTTGCACGGAATTCCGGAAAATCCGAAAAGAATTCGTTGCGTGCCTCTTAACCCCCACACCCATCGGTTATCCAATTCTTGGGAGGAGTCGAGAAAATAAAAATTCTTTCCACTTGAAGTCGAATCTTATTCTAACTGATCTCATGCAATTATCTCTAAGTGCTCTCATAATATTGTTCTTCGATTCTTTTAAAAGCTCTTAATGAAACGCCCAAAGAATTTCCCCGGATTCGCTTTTCAGCTTTTAATTACAATTCGATTTGAAAGTGAAAGAGCGAGACTGTGAGGTTACATTTTAAATTGTTGGGGTTGGAAAAGAAACGGATATCTCAAACATCGTCAGGCAGAATTCAAGTTAGAGGAGAAATTAAATTTTGAATTTCTTTTGGGGATTAGAATTGCGGAAGGATATTTTTCTTGCGGTCTTAGCTGCCTCAAGCAGTTTAAATAAATAATAAAACTGTTGTTATGTATGACTATAATTAAATAAAATGCTTGATTCATCTTCGCGTATAAAGTTGTAGATAATATAAAGATATTGCGAATGGAAAGAGATTACACAGCTTTCATAGAGTTCAGAGTTTTTTAAACTCTGTGAAGGTACAATCTGGGAGAAAAATATTTAGATAGCGAAGAAACCTTCTTTTATACTCTCCAAATTTTTTAAAGAAAACTTTTAAGGGAATTATATTGCCTTGAAATGCATTATAAACTTTACAAAATAAATTTATCCAGATTCATCTATTAGCTTTTAACCCTTTGAATTCGTAAAAGTTAAAAATTTTAATTAGATTTATAATTATTCACTGATTAACTAGAGATCATATTATTGCTTTGGAACGTAAAAAATATGTTTGTGTAAGTTCATTTCCTGAAAAATTATTCTACAGCTTCTTACAACTTTGTAAGTAGTTTCTGAACCATGGAAATCAAGAAACGTCAAAATGAAGCAGCATCTAGAATGGTGACTGAAAGTCATCTCTCGACAGCAAAGGGTTAATTTTGGCTCGATTTATTGAGTAAAAGGAGGAAAGTGCGTTTTTATTCTGGGTTGTTTAAGATGCAAAGAGTAGGAAAGAAACGGATATCCCAGCATCGTTCAGTGCACAGGAGATTCCAGTAGGAATCCTGTCATAACTGGAGTAGAAGATTCCAGTAGGAATCCTGTCATAACTGGAGTAGAAGATTCCAGTAGGAATCCTGTCATAACTG
>BGPR01005719.1:0-71477 GCA_013235015.1 Araneus ventricosus
ACTGTAGCACGTTTTGAGTTGCGTACCTTCCATCAGGCGGTTAAAACCGTCTCGGGCCGGTAGAAGATCCCAAAACAATTTAAGTTAAGGAGAATTTTACAATAGTAGAAGGATAAAGGCTCTTATTTAAATATCCTATCTCGTTTTGGCTGCTTTATATTGGATTTTGCATTCGAAACCGATCGCAGATTCCCGCCACATGTTTTAGTTAAATCAAATTATTCTAACTCAAAAAAACCTATTATCAAATTAACTGTTAAGGAATTATTTGGTGTTCAAAATTAATATTTACTTAATTAAAGGTTAAAATAATTATTTTACAAAACTTATAAAACCTTTTTCATGGCTCCATACTATATGCCAGTAATCTTTACATCTATAATTATCTAATAATTATATTAATTTAATAAAAGTCACCATGGCTATATATATGTATGTTTCCTTCCTCCTAAACCGCATTTTGATTTCAATCAAACTTTTCAAACTTTTTGTTTAAGAAGAAAGGTCACCTTCAGCTTTTAAAGCCTAAAAGATGTAGAATTCCTTAATTAAAATTCAGCAAGGCGTTTTTTCCGCGATGTCTTTCGACATAATTTACGTTTCTCATTTTAATGTTTTTTTTTAAAGGTCATTTTAAACTGAATTCAGCATTGTCTTGTTGAGATAAAATAATACGAAGAGACTGTTTCCCAGAGGAAGAGAATGTAAAGAAAGATTTTAAAGTGGACAGTTTAACAATTTATAGTGGGATAGCTAATTGAGTTTATTTTCACTTTAAATTAATGAATAATTAAATAGTTAATTTAATTTAACAAATATTCAGCTAAACTACCATTGACTTTAGTAATTGTTAGCAATTTGATACCTGTCATAAATAATAACGCCTTAGAGAAAACGGATGTTTTTTTAAAATGGTCTAGTTTTAATTGATCTTCTCATTTTAGGTTGAAAGCGTTTTCTGAATAGAAGAATTTGTGTAGTATAAAAAATATTTATACAATATTAATTTTTACGACTGAAAATCATTCAAACATGACATTTTAATCAAGTATCAAAACCGGGTATATCAATTAGCAGTTACATTAACAAAATTTAGCAAAGATATTAATATAAATTAATTACTCTTCTTCGCAATATAAAAGTGATCAGTAGATACGGTTGGAGGTAGGAACTCCTGCTTCCATCATTCTGCTGTCAAAAAGAATTTCCAATATAAAGTAGTTTTGTTTATGATAAAGAGTGATCATTCCTCTAAATGAAATTTCTTTTTATCTTAATCTCAACAGAAGCTATGGAAATGAGAGTAAATTGGGAATTGAATCAAGCTTTAGCTCACAGAGTATAAGCAATTCACTTGGTCGGCATTATAAAGGTTGTCTTTTGTTATCATAAGGTGATAATTGAAGCCAAATGAAATTTTTTCTATCTTTAGTCATGAAAACGAGTATGGGAAATGATGATTGGGAGGGGTTAGAAAATGGCACTGGCTCATAACTTTAAAATTGCTTGGCTATCAAAAGTTCCAATACAAAAGTTGTTTGCTGTGATGGTATCGTTACGCCCTAATTTGGAATTTTCTCTATCTTGGATCTGGCAAGGGAATTATGAGTGCGGTACAGTCCCCACCGACTTACTTTGCTGACTGGTTGGCCAATCCTTGAACTCGGCCCAAGATTTTCCACCGTCCTTACTGCTTATATCGTCAGGCGTCGGTTGAGATCAGATCTAAATTCACTCTGGTTAATCGTGTTTACCAATCGCAGATTGGCTGGATGTACTGCTCGTTCTCTCTACTAATGTCAGGGAAAGACAGCTGCTTATCTATTCTCATAAGTGTGCATGGTTCTGGGATGAGTTGGGAAGAGCTACTCACCGTCAGGGGTTTTCAAATTGGTAGCAATGTAGGGTTTAGACATTGGCACTGGGATTCTGGGGAAGGGGTGGGGAAGGAAATCAGCACCACCAGCTCTCTGCTTAACTTCTAAGGAATTTATGGCTATCGAAAAGAGGTTTTAAGTTAAAATTGTTCGTTATGATACAAGGCCAATAATTCGCTAATTTGGATTTTCTTTTCTATTTTCATTTTAGCGAAATTGTATGGGAAAATGAAAATTTTTTCATTTCACACAGTGGATAAGCCCATCCTACGAACTCGATCAGTTTCACTATCTTCTACAACATATCCCAAGCTATATATATATATATATATATATATATATACCTATATATATATATATGAAACTTTTTGAAAGAGGGGTGGTTTGGGACACAGAGGGGGGGTCGGTGAAGATCTGCAGGAAATTTTCCGAAATCGTGTCATAAGACCATTGCAGCCAAGTAGAAATTTCCTGAGAATCTAAATTACATATTTAGAGGTAGTCTCACATATTTCTTTTCATCAACTTTTGAGAAGGAAGGAGATCACGTATTGCAAGAGGAAGTTATAGACCGACTTTGTCAGCCTAAATTTATTAGTCTTAAGAAAGTTGAGATGAATCATGGCCTACTATAATAGAAGAGATCAAGAAAATTAAAATTTCAAGAATTGAGTGAAAAACAGTCGATTTTCGCCAATTTTTGAAGTTTTAAAATTGCCGTGCATGAAATCTAGAACAAATTTAATTTTAATTATTTTTCCTCGTCTTATTTCTCACCGTTGCTGTTCATTTGGACACATAGGAACCAAAGAATTGTTTTTTTAAGTTTGTATGTAATGTTTCATGGCTCACAACAGGCCTGGGTCCACTTGCAATTATCTCAAGATTCACCTATTCATATTTTTTGCCTGGCATTTCTCATGCTGAGATTTCAACGATATTATGCAGTTAAAGAATAAAAAATAGTTTTATCCACAATATATAACTGCAATCTGTGAAAATCATTTTGTTTCTGCAGAAATCTCAGCAAGTTTATTTATTTAGAATGTTTGAAAAAATCGGTTTTGTAGGCCTTGAAACGACGTATGAATAGGGAAAAGCTTGATGTTATTAGGATTGTCCAGTTAAGCCGCCTCGTCCATATCGTCTTTAATGAAAGGAAATTTGAATCTCTTTTCAATCTGTATTTTTTTCATTTTTTTTGTAACTAGAAGTGTTAAATTGTCTAATTTAGCTGTTAAATTGCTTCCTTTCGCTTTATTTCCAACTAATTTTATTTTCATATATGTTTTACTTCCTGCTTATTATATATTATTTTAAATTTTTTTTATTTGTCTTTTTATGAATTAATTATTAAGATAAAGACAATTATTCTCCACAGAGAAGAAGAAACATAATTTAGAGAATATTTCTGTTGCCTTAACAGCGCACGTTAAATAGACATTAAATCCTGTTTATTTTATACTGATAAGATGCAGAACATTTCAAATTTCACACAGAATGCATAAATCTTGTCTATGTATAATATATAGTTTTTTTGAAAATTGAATTTTTAAATAATTTTTTCCTACTTGACGAGAACTATAATTTACATGCATCACGACCCTAATTATGGATGGACTGTTCGTCTATCCTCCTATATCCTTCATTTTCAGAACTTTTCTCTACTATTAATTTTTCCATGCTCTGAAATGCATACCTCTGTAATTTAAACTTATGTGATCTCTAGTTATTTTTTCTCTACAGCTCTCTAAAGGGATATATTTTAATTCTAATTCTTCTCTACATTGTAAAAACTAAAAGTTTTTTTTGGATAAGCATTCTTCTTTATTTTTATTTTCAGTATAAGATTAGGATCGCAAGACATCGTCGTACTTCATGGAGGTGATGCCGTAAAAGAAGCATTAAACAAGCATGAGTTTCTTGGTAGGCCGCCAAATTCCGCATTAGAAAAGTTTAGTCCTTCAAGTAAGTTTCAATGAATGCAATATGAATTTAATTTTGCAGCATTTATACTCAAATCTTAAAAAATCCACATGTTCAGATGTTAATCAGTCGAATGGCAATAAGTTAATTATTAGCAGTGAATTCATGTTTCATCCATATGATGACGGAATGGGCGAACTTTGGAGCGTTTTGATGATTTTCAGTTAAAGATGAGAAAAGGCACTTTTGGGTGTTTGCTAATTTTGAGGAGCGATAGGAAATCAAAGAAGAGTGTAGTGGTAAACGCCATTGGGGAGCTAGTTACCCTTGTAAATGCTTCTATTTCACTGCCATATTGCCTCCCTTGTAGTGGGAGGGAACTCCGTCGTCATCAATAAAGGAACTGCTAATAAACCACAAAGAAATTAATCGAAGCGTTGCGTTGCTTAGGCGAATTTATTGTTGCAAATACGGGAAGTAAGAGACTAACCGGACTGGGAGAATCCACCATGCCATGCCTCTTGCTTCCTAAGAAAATTGATGTAAAGGTAAAGTAAGAGACTGTATTATTGACAACGAAGAGTTTAAGTAGTATTCAATAGTTTCTTTCGTCCAAGGTTCTTTGCATACACCGAATCATTAACATAACGTAGTTATAAAAGTAAAATACCGTAATAATATGATCCCTATACAAGTAGTATTTTTAGAGAAAGCTGCTACAAGAGACAAATGAAAATTATACTGAAGCGAATGCGCATAAATTGTAAAGCCATAGCTTTTGAAAAGAGCCTCCATATCTGATTTTCTTTGTATGAATTATTTCCACTTTCCTAATATTAGTGGATTGTTCATTGATATCGTAATAACCAACGTGTGTCAACCTCATTTGGTGTCCAATGGCGAAGACGAAGAAAATACTCACTTAGTCTTTTTGTTTTAGAGCCACACCGACCAGCCTACCCAACCGGGTGCAAAGCCTGGAACGGTCGGTGGGGAGACAAGTTAAATTTATAGTCTTACACTTAGTCTTATGATAATTCAGTATTATAAGAAGAGGACGTAACTAACTGAAACCTTCTACAATTAGACCTTTGTTGCAAAGAACAGTCAGAGTGCCGTCCATTTTGTTGAAATCCAGGGTTTCATCTTTAGGAATTTAAATTCTGGGCTGTTTTTTCCTTTTTGACAGAAATATGATGCTACATATTTTTTTGTAATATTAATTGAATAATATTACACTTGTTCTGTTTACAGAATAAAAAAAATATGAATAGATAGTCTACATATAACGAGAATTATCATAATTATAACTTCTGTGTTTGCCCTTTGTCTTGGTGACTAGTCATAACCCATTATCCAAAACCGATTGTTGAAAGATTTTCATTTAGTTTAGATGCACACTAGTGTTCAAAATTCAGAAAGTTTTTCACTTTTGGTTAATTATTTCCAGAGCTACTGGACATATTTTAATGAAATTGGGTATATACTGTGTGTGTACCTGTACAAACTTTGTGGGTTAAGGTATGTCACGTCTGAAGAACACGGAGAAAGTTATTGACTTATTCTCTGGCTATGCTCTTAAATAGCAGTATTTAAAAATTGATCCCGATTTTCCTCCAAGCGAAGCACAAATGTGAGTCAATTTCCTCTAAAAGAACTCCAGGAAGGTAACCAGCCGCAAGTATTGGAGACGAGTCGGACTTCTACCTCAGGTGCTACCTAGCTGCTCTAAGCGCTTTGACTAGCAGAAAATGCCACAGTTGCCCTTTGTCATGATACTTGATTCACAGACTTGTCTAGATATGCTAGACCAAATGGAATAAGAATCACTACCACATAAGTGTATATGAAAGAAAACATAAACTTAATTTCAGTAAAATATGACAATAGTTCTGAGATAATTGACCAAAGGTGAAAATTTTGTTACTTTTTAACACCAGTGAACTGAGTCAGAAAAGAAAACATAATTTCCGCAATATTGTCGTGCACGACATATAATTGCCAACTTTGTAGAGCTAATTTAATTTTTAGAATTCACTGCACATCTTGAAGGAGGAAAAAGGAAGGGACATCGCAATATAGCGTAAGATAAAGTGCGGTGAAATCTTAGAGGCCATTTGCAGTTATGTTTTCCATGTGACTGTGGCATCATGCGAATTGATTCCATTATTCCTTATTGATGTTGAGTGACAGGCGTTTAACAAACCATATTTAGCCATACTTCGGAAAAAACAAAACGGGGAAATTTTACTATAATTTGCAAATGGCATCCCCAAAGCGTCCCGGACATGTTCTGTAGGGTTTAGGTCTGAAAATCTGGCTGGCCAATCCACCCAGCGAATACGATCACTTTCCAGTAATTCATGAAATTCTTTTTCCCTATGATGGTATAATATATTTATGTATTGCACAAATGTTTAAATCTTCTTTCAAAATTCTTGACTGAGTGAATGAACATTATAAATTTTCTTCATTTGTAGGTGCTTTTTTCAGTAGCAATTATCATCTCTGGAAAGAACAACGTAGATTTGTAGTGCATTCCATGAAGGATCTCGGCCTTGGTAAAACAAAAATTGAAGAAGATGTAATGGTAAGTATAAAGAAGGCGAAAGATTTGCTTGTTATTTCTGTTAAAAATTTGCGCCATTTTTAGTAATGAAGTATAAAACTGTAGTTTTATTAAAGTGACCAGATATTGCGACGTTCAACGCAGAGAGGGAGGTTCAAAGCTAGACACTAAATCAGAAATCATGACCGTCTAGGTACTTTACTAGTATTTACATTAATTATATCTAGAGCCTACACACGGAATTCGATTACATTCAAAAGAATTATAGTGTAAAATGGGATTATTCCCAAGTATAGGGTGAATGCAATCATGGTGTACCTGTGTACAGTGAAAAATTTAGCAAGAGAATTCTTCAGTATCAAATTTTGAAATATTGAGATCAAATATTTCAATTTTTAAAATATAAGTTACTAGTAGTATCATCACGGCGCTATCTGTGATATGATGAATATCACGGAAATGACACACACACATGTCCTTTTATAAGTATAGATTCATTTAAAAATGCCCACCATTGGCATAGAATGTTAAGGCATATCATGGGCTAAGGATCATGAATCGAAGGAAGAAGGTTCTGTTCGTTTACCTTGTTCTTAACTAGCATAATTCATAAACTGGTAGCACGAAGTGCGCATTATCCACGATTGCTCACAGCGGTAAGGCGAAGTGCACATTATCCAAGATTGCTCTTAGCGGTCGGGTTGGCTGCTGCAGGTTTTTCTTCATGTGAAACAAAATGAGAGTTTGCTTCCCCTGAAATTCCTCCAGAAAGCCAACTTACCCTCATATATTTGAGCGAAGTCAGACTTCTGCTTCAGGTACTACCTAAGTACTCCAAGTTCGCTTTTGACCAACAGAAGATTCATCACTTCATCTTTATCATGAGTCCTTGATGCATAGAATGGTCAGTTTTACCAAAACACAGACAGAAATTCCTTAAAATATCCAGATTTAATTTTTTTGACTTACAATACTTTCTCTGCGTATACTTCGATACGAAAATGCGAAATTGAGAGAATGAATACAACTTTTAAATATTCATGTTTCTTTCAGTTATTAAAGTGAGCAAAAATAATAAATACAAAAAGAAAAAGGAATAAAATACACCATCGCAAAAAGGACAGCATTGCCAATAAAGTTTTTAAAAAAATGCCAGAACTAACAGTCTAATGAAAAACGGCTTATATCCATTGTGTCAACCAGTTATTTTTAACAGTTTTTGAGCTATTTTTTTAACGATTTGTTTAACGGTGTTATTTGTTTTTAATGAATAAACATAGATTATGCTGGTTTGGCTTAGTTTTAACCTTCGTGTTTGTTTTATATCTATTGGTTTGATATACGGATCTACAGATTCTTCTTTTTGGATATAGACGTGTTGTTCTTTATCTGTTTTATATCTTGAATTCTTTCTTAGGAAGAAATCAACCATTTCATGGACGTCTTAAGGAGCTATAAGTCTCAACCGATAGATGTGAAAGGGCCTCTGTCTCCTAGCATGTCCAATAACATCTGCGCTCTAGTTTTCGGAAAGCGATTTGAATACGATGACCCCGCACGACAATTTCTTGACAAGAACATAGACGAAATCTTCGAATATTTTACTCAGACTTCTCTGGATGTAGTATTTCCATGGATAAATTATATTCCATTTGCTAGTAAATTTCTGGAATCTGATAAACCAAGGATTGCCTTTAATAATTATAAAAAGTTTTTTCAGTAAGTAATAATCTTTATTAAATTTGTAAGCATATTTTTATTAAGTCTGAAAAAAGCCTGACTGCAATTTATTTATTTACTAGCTGATATACCCGGCGTTGCTCGAGATAAAAAATGTTTTATGTCTAATATTTTTAATGTAAAAAATACCTTTTTATATAAAATTCTATAATACATAAAATCCTTTTATCGCCTGAAATTTTTTTAATGTAAAAACTATTTTTGGATAGAAAATTATAATACACAATTCTTTTATCGTCTGAAATGTCTTTACTTCAAATTCTGTCCTGTTTGTAAATATGCTTTCACGTACACCCACCAGACGATTTTTGTAGCAGTATACAGGGGGTCCACACTTATCGTGGTCCAATAGCTAATTTATAAAGCGTTAGAGATAGACATATAGTTACAATTGGAAAAATTCTTTAAATAAAGGGAAGGATTATATTTTTGAGTCAGTAAATATATTTCTAAGAAAGCTACGAATTCTAACTTTTTATACGGTCCCAGGTCCTATCAGTCATATTTAGTAACATATTCTTGACACTCTAACATTTGAAACAAAAAAGTCCCACTCTTCTGCGACTAAAACCAAGCGAGGTATGGAACTTAAATTTCACGATTTTTAGCCAATCAGCGGCCTCGTAGAACAAGTGCTGCGCATAGATTGGTGGATCATCTTCAAGACGGCTATTGAAATGGTGTAAAGTGGTCTAACTCAGAGTGGGACTTTTTTGTTTAAATGTTAGGGTGCCAAGAATATTTTACTAAATGATTGATAGGACCAGGCGACTGTATAAAAAGTTAGATTGCGTAAATTTTTCAGAAATATATTTATTCACTCAAAAAACATATATTATAATTCTTTCCTTCATTTAAAGCATTTTTCAGTTGGAACTATATGTCTATCTCTAACGGTTTAGAATTTAGCTATTGTACCACGATAAGAGTGGACACCCTGTATATTGTTACAAACATGGAAAGTCGCTTCCCAGCAATGCAAGTCTTATAGTTGGGAAGAGAGTTTTACAAGGTTAAGCATGGAGTGACCTCAGCGACTGTTATGGTACCCCTGATCTTGGCGACAAACTTGACGACCATTTTGGCGATTTGGCGACAAATTTGGCGACCTTGGCGACAAATAGATGATTCCCGAAAATGCAACCCTTTTCTCGATATTTCTACTAGGAAAGGGAATACACGAGAAAACACCATGTGACGTAACGGCCTGTCGGAGAGAATATTTAAGGACGGCGACTAGATCAGAGTTGTGTGTTGTTCGACTGGAATCGCCTTGGAGCGCGAACGTCTCTTGAGTTCTATCCGCTGTGCGAGCTAGTAAGCTGTTAGACGCCGAGCGGTAGGAGTGTTGATCCATTGGGAAAGACTTGAGAGTTTCTTCCGCAGTGCGAGCTACGAAGCTGGTGAGCTGAGCGCTGTTGAAGGTGCAGTTATTGTCGTTACTAGTTATTTGCTGACTGTTTTTGTTGTTGAATATCAAAGTGCTGAACTGTCATTACCTGCGAATTGTTGTCTATTTACATTGGTAATCTGTGCAAGAACTATTGATTCCTCTACCTGTGCTACGTGTTTTCCTGCATATTTGTAAATAAACCTTCATTCTCCATTATCCTGCGTGTTGGACTGTTTACACCATACACCCACAGTAAGACATTTTGCAACAATATAGAATGTAAAAGAATCAATGCATAACTTACTGATTATAGAAATAAAAAAAAAACTCGAGGTTTATTAGAGAAACAATTAAAAACACGTGTTGTAATTTTTATAGGAAGGAATTAAAAGAACATTTAAAAACTTTCGATCCTGCTCATGTACGGGATTTCATTGACCGATATTTAGTGGAAATAGATACACAGAGAGCTAAAAATCCAGATACTTCTTTCAATCGTAAGTATACATTTTATAAATATCTTTTCAGAATATAGTTAGCAGTTTAAGAATAACATTTTAAAAATAAAAATTATTAACTCATTTTGTGTAAATATTCAAGCATACAATATGCATTTCGTGTAAATAAATCTAAATGTAAAGGAATTAAATGAACATCTAAAAGCAACCAATTTTGCTCATGTACGTGATTTCATTGACCAATAGTATTTATTAAAATACAATAAAACACAGTTTATACGTCTTTCATGGGACTCGCTTAAAAAGACGTATAAATGAAAAGACATATAATTGACATTTTACTAAATATGTTTGATTATTAGAAATCTAATGTAAATTCATTTCAAAGTAGTAATTTTAAAGCTTTTACGATATTAAAAGTATATTATGACATAGTATGGACATAAATAAATTTTTAAATTAAGCGGTTATCATAAAAGTGAGAAAAATCATTTATTTATTGCATATATTGAGTACTAATTATATTTCTTATACGATTTATGTGCGTGAAGGTAGGCGTTTGATTCAACAAAAAATCTTTAACCTTCGTGTGACGTGCTCATTGTCTGTGAGTATTGAGTACAGCATTATGAATCGAATTAATTTCATTGAAGGATTTTTCACTATTCTTTTGACAAAAGAAACGAGTTCGAAGTCTTTCAGTGGAGTCCATCGAATCTTTAAAAGAAAGTGGAATAACTTCATCATCGCTTCAATTAGCACCAGACACTTTGACTTCTATTAATTCACCCATTGTGGATAATTTCGAAGTCATATCTTTATCACAGCTCACGTACTGTAGAAAAACCCTGGACAGGGTTGCAGCAAGTAGACGAGTCGAAGAAAGGAGGTAAATGGGTATAAAATCAACCGCAACATTTGGCGAACAAAGCACACTTCGTTAGGCGAGGAATTCGTTTTCGACCGTAATATAAAGCTAAACGAGACTTCCGGCGGTTCTGTCTGCGCCAAATGAAATAAAGCCCTTTCCTTCACCCCCAAAATGCAGTGGAATATCCCGTTTCCACGACGCCCTCTACAGGCATGTCTGGTGTCTAGGGTTTTTCTCGTGACGGTAATACAGTACTAGAAAGGAGGAAATTTTCACATTTTAGAACGGGAGGAAACGGTGTATAACCGAAGCTTTGCGTCGTATAAAGGAAATACTTTATCATTACAATGGATGGGGGGGGGATGAATCGGGACTGATGAAACGACGTATAAATGTAAACGACGTATGAATGAGAAACGTATAAACGGTTCTTTATTGTTTATACAAAGAGTGAAAAATCTAGACATTTCTTTTAATCTTACATTTTAAATTTGCAATTTAGGAGTTAGAGTTAAAAAATGAGAAATAATAGATTAGTTTTGTGTAAATATTAACTTTGTGCAAATTCTTGCTTTGTGAAAGATTTTATGGTTTTTCTAATGTGTGACCACAATAGTCCGAATTATTACTTTTCTGCTTTTATTAAAAACGTAGCTTAATCTTTCGCATTTCAAATTCCATAAATGTTTGCTGCATTTCTACAAAAGGAACTGCATTGAAAATAATTTTAATTGCACGAATGCCCCTCATTAACCGGAGTAACAGTAGTTCAGAAACATTTTTAAAATGGTTTTTTTTTTGTAATAATAACTGGAGTTATTGAAGAAAAATCTTAGAATTTCGATTAATTTTTAATTATTTAAAAATCTAATTAACATTTTGAAAAACTCTTCCGAGCTACTATCAAAGAAGTGTACTGTAAAACGTTTTGAACGATTTTTGAATCATGCACATAGCATGACGCAATTTACAGATAATATCCAGGCTATAGACATTATCATGCTAACATGTGTACCGATGTCACCACGTGCATCGCAGTTGCTTTATGATAATTCCTACATGTTCATGATAATTCATACAAGTTATATAAACCATTTTAAGTTGAAGTATTCACCATAAGATCGACCATCACAAGCTGTAGAGCACTTTTCAGCCTGACCTGAATTCTGTACATTCACTAATTAATCTCGAAACACGCGTAAATAAGTAAAGACAGAAAGAGAAATGGGTACATGAAAAATGAAATCAATATACACGTTTATCAGCATTCTAATCAATCATTAATTAGTGTCATGGAGGCAGAATTCATCCCTTCATAAACCATACAGTTTGAAATGAGCCAGTCAATCCTGCTTACTGTACATGATCGATTTTCAAAGATGATTCCTCACTAAAGAGATCTTTTCTGTATTTAAGGTTACTAAAAAGTTTCCAAATTCTTTATCACGAAATGAAGTAAACAATATATATATTTAATTTTGTTTTAAAAGTTGACAGACTTATTTAGACACAAAGTTGTCAGACTAACTAGGTTTTGTCAAATATATGTGCTCGATTAATTAATAAATATGAGAAATGTTTTTCTAAAGTGTAAATTGTTTCAGTTTTAAGTTAATATTAGAAAACTAAATTTTATTAAATGCATACCCATGATGTAAAAAATTCAGAAAAATATCATGAATTTTGGAAAGAGCATTTTAAAGTATTGTTTACCAATTCTGAAAAGTAAAATGAGATTTTTCCATTATTGTACAATATTAATTCATGATGTTATATAATATTATTTCCTATATTTTACATTATGGTCTTTCTAATATTATTTACAATATATAGCATATAATTAATATGTATACCGATGTACGATATTCGAGATTTTGTGATTTGTTTTATAATTTAATGCGCATGGCCTGAAAACTAAAAATATGCATGTGTTAATCAAAAGAGACAACATGCTTAGTAACTGATTATGAAACATTCCCTATTTCATATAAAAGAACCGTTTCATTTTCTTTTTCAGATGATATGTTAATGAGCAATGCCATAGATCTCTTTGACGCTGGAAGTGAAACCGTTCGGACTTCCATTCTTTGGTTCATATACGTCATGGCTGCATTTCCGGATGTTCAGAAGAAAGTTCAGAAAGAGATAATGGAAGTCATAGGTTCAGAAAAGACACCGGAATACATGGATATGAGAAATATGCCCTATACACATGCAGTTATGTTGGAAATAATGAGATGGAAGACCATAGTTCCACTGAATTTAGTGCATTAGTAAGAGCATAACTGTTATTCATTATAAAATATAAATTAATGAAACAACTAAATTTAACTTTATGCTTTATTTTTGACAAATGGTCTCAGATTCGAAACAATGATACAGGACGGCTCTGAGACTTTTATGCACGATTTTGAGATTGATAACTGATATTTTTTTTTTTATCAGTTTGAGAGTTAATGTAGTAAAAGTAAAATGGCCATTTTTTCCAATTGTATTCTGAACAACTCAGATGTACTTCTCTGTTATGGTATTAATTTTAATTTTGAAGTTATTCTTCGTTGGTTTATTTTTTGTATTTGTTATTGAATTTTAACGCAACCGTGAGAGAAAATCTAATCATTGCATAAAAATAATTTTTATAAACCTTTACTATTTCTTTTAAGGAAATTGTTTATTTAATTTAATTCAGTAGCAGTTAAATGTACATGAAATTGCATTGGAATATGAATCAAATTCAAGAAGTGGATAAAATATTTATATCTATTTTTATTTCAACGTAAACATTCTCGCTACAATATTCTCATCAACTTCAAACTAATAGAAACTGTTCAAAAAATTGTTACTTTATGAATATTTGCAAGAGTGATATTTGGATTAACCAACGAACGGACATATTGTTCTATTGATACATATCTATATGAATCAATCATGTTATCAAAGTACAACTTCAGAATAGAGATTCTCTTATTTATGAGTATAGTTTATGCGCCAAGCAGCCGTTAGATGGCGCGGCAAATGTTCGTGTGCTGCAAGTGCAATGCGAAGATTTGTAGTAGCGCAAGAGATTTTTAAGTTTACGGAATTACGATCATGAAAGGTAATGGATGCAGTTGGCTTTTCAAAAACTTCTTAAAGGATGGACGATTATTTAAAAAATGACGGAATTAGTATATTGATGTTAAATACTTGTAAATATTTGTATATATAATTTAATTCTAGCATATTGAAAGTATATGAATGTTAAACTAAAACTTTAATCTATATTACGAAACCAAACACTCCGGTCATGTAGTAACAATCTGAATGAACCAGCTAACGATTCAGAGAGGTAAGTCTAAAATGAAAGAAGTCTCCAGGCTAGCTGAAATAGGAAAGGAAAAGATTTTAACAATAGTGTATCTCTAAATTACGAAATTTAAACTGTCTGATCTCGCGATTTGAAAGTAGTTTATTAATGCATATTTTTAAATCGCAGTAATAGTTTTATTTGTAATTTAGTGTAAGCAGTTGAAAATCCTGCATTTAATGGTGGCATTATTGCATGCTTACAGTACGCTGGCCGATACCACAGTGGGCGGATACAATTTACCAAAAGGAACAACTGTCATCGCCAACTTCTGGGCTGTACATCATGATCCTAGATATTGGGATGAGCCAGAGAAATTCCAACCGGAAAGATTCCTCAGCAAGGATGGCAAGTCTGTGGTAAAACCAAGTTACTTCATGCCATTTTCCTTAGGTAAATGATTATTATGTCATTGACTCTTACCAAATGTTTTATGAGACTGTAACTGTTCATTGGGTTCTGCGTTGTTCAGTTAAATATTCTTAATACATTTATACTAAATTGTTGACAAAATCTTTATGAAAGGAACAGGATATTTTTATTGATTAAAATATTTTGTGTGGTGGCTCTAATCTCAATTGGTCTAGCATGCCTAGACAGCACTTATGATAAGAACTCATGTTAAAGGGGAGGAATCGTCTGTTGGTCAAAACAAACGTAGAGTTCCTCGGTAGCATCTGTTGTAGAAATCCATCTCCAATATATGGGGATAGATTCTCTTCCTAGAGGTGTTTCAGAGGAAAATGACTCGGTTTTCCGTTTCTATTAGAGGAAAATCTTCAGATCCAACTCGAACGCAGCAAACAATTCATTGTTAAAGCATTAATCGGTGTATGAATTTTTGAATAATGCTGTTAAGAGTAGAGTCAGAGTTTAGAATTATCCCACCATATCATGTTTCGCAAAGCCAATTGTGGGAATATTTCTTATATTATGAATGAATAAAACGTTTTAGTCAATTTTTCCTTACCTTATTTTATTGTAACTTTTGTTATATACATAACAGGTATTTTTCAAATGTAAATTTTTTAAATCTACATTTAGGAATACAGTAAAGCACCGTTTATAACTCTCAAAGACTGACGTAAAACGACGTATAAATGAAAAGACTTAAAAACAAAATGTTACTAAAAATTTTTGATTATTACAAATTTAATGCTACTAATGCAGATTCATTTGAAAGTATTAATTTTAAAGATAATGCTGGTATAATACTACATAGTATTGAAAGAATAAGGATATTTTAAAATTAAACATTTATCATGAAAGTGAGAAAAAATCGTATCTTTATTGCGTATCTTGAATACTAATTATACATATCTTATACGATTTATGTGCATGCAGGTAGACGATTAATTAAAAAAATCTTTAACTGTCGTATGACGTGCTGATTGCTTGTGAGTATTAAGTACAGCATTATGAATGGAATGAATTTCATTGAAGGATTTTTCACAATTCGTTTGACAAAAATAACTTTTAAGTTTTTCAATGTAATCCATTGCGTCTTTAATGAAAGCTGGAATAACTTCTTAATCATCACTTAAATTAGCACCAGACAATTTGTCTTCCTTTAATTCATCAATTGCGAATAATTTCGAAGTCATGATATCTTTATCATCGTTCACATACTGGAAAGGAGGAAATTTTCGCATTTTAAAACGAGGGAAAACGCCGTATAAGCGAAGCTTTGCGTCGTATAAACGAAGTACTTTATCATTACAATGAATACGAATGAATCGGGGCTACGATAAAACGACGTATAATTGAAACATATAAACGGTGCTTTACTGTATTTGAATGTTTTTTCATATTAAATAACACTGAAATAAAAAACAACTAAAGGAAGTTTAGGATTATTTGTCACATTGCTGACATTTTGTGGAAGATAAAATGTTTTCTAATATTTACTTATTTTAGGAGACTATCGCCCCTTTTGATTTCTACTCTTCTTGAACCCAAAACGAGAGAAGAGTTTTTCAAGTGATATGCTATATCTGCAGGAACAAGGAATAACTCCAAATTTAAAGATTAACCAAAAGCAACATATATTACTTCTTAATATTTTGCTATAAACAATAGATTTATTGAATTACTGGGTTCGAATTTTCAGAGAAATTCCAAATTTGAACATGCCCAGAATGTGATTGAGGTTAAGTTATAATTACAGCCTGGATAATCAAGTTTTTTTCAGATAAGGTCTGTTTAAGGAATAATTTCAAATTAATTAGACGGTTCACTCGATTCAAACTTTAAATAATCTGGATTAACAGTTTTCTGACCGAATGACGTCAGGTCACTATCAACCGGCACAATCGACGATCTGGATATACTGTAACGTTCGGAGAGTCGTGATAAAAAATGTGACACATTTTCACCACTCTATATGCATTTAAATCATTTATCGCTTCTCACTATGATGATTACTTGCAATCCGTGGCGTAGCGACAAGAGGGGCAAGGGGGTATAGAAGTCCCTTGCGCCAGTCTTAAGGGTTGCTCCATGGAGACAAACACGTTAATTTGATTCTATCACTTTTTAAAGCCAAATATGACTAGAGAGCGAAACAATAATACCGTGCTCTAATAGCACAAGATGCTCCACAATAGAGAGAAATGGTATTATATCCCGGGCGTTACTTACCTTCGCTACGCCACTACTTGTGATGCTTAAGACTAGATTTTGCCACTTGAAAAAAGTACCAGAATGTTTTTTTTGTAATTTATTTATATTCAAATGTAACTAACGTTTAAAGAAATAAACTTAAAAGTAGAAAAAAATAGCATAAAAATTGTGTCCAGTTAAGGAAACTGGTTTCTCAAACTGTGCAACTGGTTCCCCAAATTGGACCACTAATTTCTTTAAGCACGATTAAAGCAAAAATACTTTTTGGTTGTCAAATTTACACTAGCACGTAATGCATGAAATCCAAATATGATATTTTATGCACGGTATCATTTCTTCTTTTCCCCTTCTTTCCTTGCATATGATACAAAAACACGCTTACCTTAGTTTTTGTTCTTTTTGAACCAACATTTGATGTCTTTAATGTCCTCTTATTATTTTTTTTCTTTGACTTGTTCTACTTCCAGTTTATGATAACTACTGTTGACTATAACTGTGTTCTGGGCTATTCCTCTAGTTCAAATAAATAGTTCCATTGATATAAGCGGTCCAATGTTGGCAACTATTTGTGCTCCTACTGGACAACTTCGGACAACTGCAACAAAAATTCCTCCTAACCTTAGCTTCAAATTGTCTTAATAAAATTTTTACAGTGAATTGTAGCCGAATAAATATAATCGCTGGAGATATAATTAAATAGTTTGCTGCTTACTTTAAAACAGAGTAACGACTATTAGTCTTTTGTTAAAACATTTCATTCATGATATCTAATTGTAAACACTTATCAAACTTCAATCGCCGAGCGTTTCCACTAAAAATTGATTCCACATTTACATCATTGCAACATAAGTTCCTTATCTCACGGCCCAAACATTTCATAGCATTGAAGTTAAGATACCTATCTAGGCGACGGTCTAAATTTGTCAACTCTCACCCGTATATAGAAGAACAGAGGTCCGAACCGAGAGGAATCTGTTGAATCGTATATCTGCGACATCTTTCTGGTAAGATACAGTTTGTGGATTCGATGTCCATCCATAAAAACATGCTTCACCGCCCTCATACCTTCGTGCCTGTAACCATTATGACTACTGAACGGTTGAATGGGTATGAAAAGGTCACCTTTATTAAGGACCGCAAAAAATCAGATAGGTTATTTAAAGTGCTGAGGATACACAGATGAAAAGAATACATTCCATGCACATTGAAAATAAAAATACTCAAACACTGTAAACACAGAAGAAATGCATTTTGAAAGGTATTTACTCTGAAAAAAGTGCGATATATATATATATATTAAAAATGAAGATAAATGATAATTTTAATAACAAAAGGAAAAAATAAGAAGCAAATTAATATTATTAAGTTAATACTAATCATAATTTGACGATATAAAAAAAGAGAAACAAAAAAGCAAAAAAAAAAAAAACCCCCCCAAAAAATTGTCCAAAAAAAAAATCCAAAAAACAATTAATTTTGAAAGAAAAAAAAACTCATTCGAAATTTTAAATTTTTGTCATTCAATGATAAAAATAAAATAATAGTGAAAGCTATTCAGTTCTTAGTCATGTATCTTAAGTCCGGGTGCATAAAAAAAAATACACGAGACTGTTCACAGTCACAGTTCTAGCGTTTGAATAAAATATACTTTAAGAATAGTTTTACATTCCTGAGGATGTCGAAAAAAAACTCTCTATACAATTTTGATGAGAACAAGCACTAGGGTTTTTGAGACCATTGAATTTTTTCAAAGAGGGATCTGTTTTGGAGAATGAATCTGAATATTATTTTGTGAATTTCATGCCTGGAGAGGTTGTTGGACGCAACTCTCCTAAGACATCTTGTGTTAGATTTGATACTGGTTTCGATGGTTTTGGTGCTCATCGAGGGTGAAGATAGGCAAGTGGTGGATTTGTGGAGACTAATTAAAATGTTTTTATTTTTTGTTGTTTCTTTCTCCTTATTGGTTGCTTATATATTTTTTTCGCTTTCCGCCATTGTTTTTTCAAACGGCAGTTATGGTTTTTCATTCCGTAGAATAGTTAGCAATGCGTAAAAGTGGTTGCTGCCGCTTTAATTTTTCTAAACTTTGTCGCTGTAACTGCAACAGGGAAAGCTCAGCTGTTGTTTTTCTTCCCACTCTCGAACATAAATTTTAAATTGCCTAAATTTCGAATTTTTCATTCGTAATCGTTGATTTTCGCTATCGTTAGGAGCTCGTATATAAAAAAACTTGTTTTTTAAAAAGGCCGTATTTAGGTAATAATTACATTTTACAAACACTTTAAAATAAAGTAGTTTTGGTTCCGAAAATATAAAGTCAGTAGCTAACTTTTTATGTGTTTACATCCTTATCAATTTAAACCATTCTGAGTCGTAAGCAAAAAAATTATTTTTTCTTACAACAATTTTTAAGTCAAAAGTTTCTTCAACAGAAGATTTCAAACTTGCTCACAGGCTTTTTAAAATAATAAAGTAACTATTTTTCATTCTCAACGACCCTTTACTATCAGTTAATGTTTTCCTACTGTTTTCTAGGAAGAAGAGTGTGTCCCGGTGAATCCATGGCTTATTTGGAAACTTTTCTCTATTTCACTTCCATTCTGCGAGAGTTCGATTTAGCCTTTCCCGATGGCACGAAGCCAACTTTCGATGCGAAATACTTCGTCACCTACAGAATGGAACCCTATCTGGTGCGATTTATTCCGAAGAACTGATGTAAGAGAATAGAATTTGTAAAGCTGATGTCTTTAGAGAGATTGTGTGTAGAAAGAAATATGCTTTTTTAGTTTATGGAAGATATGGTTATACATAATGTATGCAGTTTATTATATACCATCACCCATGTTTTCCATATAAAAAATAAAGATAATAAGACTAGAGAAAATGCTTCATTTATTTTATAATTTAACATTTACTAGAAAATAATTACAAGTTGTAAAATCTTGTTTAACAATGTTATTTGAGGAACTAACCCTAACCTGTGTGTGATGTGCTGATACTTCTTTAGAGAATATTGGCCTAAGTACTAACCCAAGCATGGATATGTAGCTCAATTTGAGCCCAACATCGCAAACTACGCTATGCAAAATGATATATGCCTCACGGAGAAAGAGTTATTTTTTCACACCCTTATCCTGGCTACCCGAGCCGGGTGCAGTTCCTCGATTGTTACTTTTTCAAACTCTTCTTTCTTCTGCACTGCTCCCTCCCTTTACCTAAACTATTTTCTTCGATTTTGCTATTTTACTTATTTCTAACGAAGGAATACATTCATGCTAATTCGTATTACAATTTTTTTTCTTTATTTTCGTCTATGGTATAAAATGGAAAATACATGTATATGTCTGTCATAAGAACTCTTCCAAAACGGTGAACAGTAGCGATATCAATTCGTACTTGTCCTTCTGGGGTCCATATTTGACTTCTGTGCTATTTTCAACTTTTAAAAGCAATTATTTCTAAAGATGTTTAAGTAAGTAAGGGGGAAGGTTAGAAAACTCTCTCTCTCTCACATCGCACGCGGGGCAGGACGACTTAACGTTAATCATGTCTCCCTGCGAGAGCACAGTACCACGTATACCCATTCAACTGACAGGGAACCCCTTGGATTCCGAGCTCGAGGGTATACAGTGGCGTTAATGTTAATGTCTCTATATATAAAGTTACTGTCAATGTGGTTATTCTGTTATTATTGGTGTGTTACACCACATTATTAACCGTCAAAATCTAATTATTATTAATAATAAATACTTAAAGATTCGATTAGTGTTAATAATAACCGATTTATCACATTGACCGTGACACACACACACTACTTTATTTAAAAAAGTAAATGTATTCCTACTGATCATAAAATGTAAAATTAAAAATATATCCTAAAATTTTTAATTAGAGCCGTTTGACTTAAGCTAATCTAATCTTTTTTATTAATAAAAATTTCTTTGGGCTGGGGATGGTTATCAAGGGTATATGACAGTACTCAAAAATACAAAGACCAATAAAGGAGTTCGGGAGAAAAAAAAAGGATTGGGAACTGCTGCGATAGTATAATAGAGCAACGAGTTAGAAAAATGAAATTTAGTGTGTTGTCATGACACCAAAATTTTAGATAATTGTGTTTTGGACCGAAAAGGTCGAAGAGAAGAAGACAAAAATGAATACTCGATTCTCTTTTCTATACGACAAAGCTAAACACAAATCGTGTTATATTTTGGAAGTATACCAGGAAAATGAAAGGATAACATTCCAGCTGGAAATGCAACTGTGTTTCAAAATACAAAAGAAATCAAAACAACGAAGTAAATTCAGGCTCACATTATTCACCTAAAATATCCTCCGCCAATTAAATTTTGAAACACATTGCGCATTTTGAACCATGAAAAAGGACCTCGAGTCAAAGCACAGCGTAGGATTTATAATCTATATATAAAAGATGAAAGTATGTGTGTTCGTTTTTTGGTTCTTTATGCACACCCACATCGTTGGACTTACGGCTACCAAATTTGCCGCACTGATGGATTAGCACAAGATGGAGCTAACGCTGTAAAAATTATTTTAAAATTCGAATTAGATTTTTATTTAATTAAATAGCGAAAAGTAAGCTATTTGTAGACGTTTTTCGCCAATAACTTCTGAAATACTTGTCGTACGGAAATTATTTTTACACCACCTTAAAGAGCAAACAATTATCTTTTTAACGATACCAATTTAGTTCTTGCACAATGTTTTTTCTCCAATTTTAATAAACATTTCAGAATTCATTTTAAACTCAATTTGTAACAGTGCTTTCTATTGTTGTAAAATCAAATTCAAACCAATTTATTGTTTCATCAAATCCTTTATTCACGTGTTTTCACCACTGTTAATGTTATGATAAGAAAATATAGCTTTCTTTGGTCATTTACTCTAAGGTAGACTTCTTACTTCCGCTGTTATTTCGTAACATACATTAAATTTCTGTTTTTAATTCGTAGCTTTTAAAATGCCATCAACTATCCAATGACGTTAGTTTAGTTACTACGCGATGTTTCGTTTGAATTTCACAATTTTTTTAATGATCCTAATCGGTGTGTAGCGGCATTGCGACCGGGAAGTAAGGGAAGTATAGATGCCGCAGATGCCAGTTTTAGGGGCGCCGTGGAGACAAAACATTACTTCATTTATGCCAGTTTTTAAAGCAAAATATGATTAGGGGGCGTAAAAATAATACCAGGCCCCGAGGGCCATTTGCGCTTGCTAAGCAAATAATGACTAGGGTAAAAAAAAAATCGTATTCCCTGGGCGCCACTTACCATGTTAACAAAACGTTAACATGTTTATGTCACGTTTTAAAGTCGAATACAAAAAGGAGTCGAAAAAAACCATGCCCAGGGCGCCGTTTACACAAGTTAAGCCTCTTATGATTAAGGGGGGAGTAAAAAAATAATGTGACCCACAAGCGCCACTTGCCTTCGCTACGCCACTGTCAGTATGTAAAGTCATTAAAGGTTAACAGAGTCTCGTTCTTACCGAAGGCAGATGGCCTAGGGAGAAAAAGAAGGAATGGTGTTTCCGGTCAGGCACACAAGCACCAAAAAGAAGAGAATGGGAGGGATAAAAAGCATGATATGAAGTATTTCTGTTGTCTCCGTAGCAATGATGGGGATGGGAAGATGGAATTCCAAGTGTTGTCAGATTCGTGTGAAGTGGTTCAAAGTACGGAGACACAAAGAAGAGGTAAGTTTAGCTGCTGGCCGAGGGGTCAGAGACACAAGAGAGGACAAAAGAAAATCAACAAAAAACTTTACAGTGAAAAATTGTTTAAGTTAAAAGTGTTATAAGTGTAGAAAAACTCAATTACGGCCTGAGCCGCAGTAAATTATGTAGAAATACGGGTTGCAGGGGAAATAATCCCAAATCCGCCTACAGGTGAAAATGCTTTATCTAGGGAACACTCTAAGGGTAAATGTACCAAAGATAAAGGATGAGAAACAGGAGTTAAAAACTAAATTATTTATTACTAAAACAGCTTAATATGAAATGAGAAAAGTATTTACTCAGGTATTATTTACATTTTAGACAAGAGGGATTTAGGGTTTGTTTCTTACTTAAGATATCAACTTACACCTCGGTAAAACATTAATTATAGTTAGCTAGCTAGATAGATAGTTACATAGATAGATACACAAATAGATACAGCCATCGCCCATCGCCGCCGTGCTAACAGGGACGAGACCCCTGCAGCCGCTACGCTCGCATCTACCGCATGTCTGCTTGATTTCAAAAAGTCATCTCTTCGTATTAAAACATTACACTTGGTTTTAACGGAGAAACACCCACACATCACGTGATTAGCACGAAGAGACCGCGTGATCGTTATCTTCCGATATCTTTCCGCTGACACAACAATATTCAAATGAGCTTGAACGGAAAGTGAAAAAATATTATTAAGAAGGAATTAAACTTACGCTTTTAAACTAGACTGGGAAAATACAATTCCTACATAAGTACTTAGACTTGAAAATATTTCTACCCCGAGCAATGCCGGGTATATAAGCTAGTTCATTATTAAAAATAGTATGTAATCTTGATATTTTTTTTTTGCTTAAATTAACAATTAGGAGGCACCACTAATGAAATGAAATTAATAAATGAAATTAATTAATAAATTAGCTAATGATTAAATTCTTCAAATATTAAAATAGTGTATTGTCATAGAGAATTCACAAGTATACCAAATTTCAAAACCCTAGCACATCAGGAAGTAAGTGAAAAATTGCTTACAAACTCCAACTTTCTATCCAAAATTGACACGAATCAAGTTTAATTAATTTCAAGATTAATTTTTTTATTAAAACTTGTTAGTTAAAATACTGATATATTTTAAATAAAAAATGCAATAAGTGAATTATTTTATGAACTAACTATTAAACTATTCAAGATTAACTTAAAAAAGCAAGAGATGTATATAGTAAAACTATCGATCGCTACGCAGTGCAGGATTAAAGTTACATCATCCCCACGACTCTATCGCACATGCCACTGGGAGAAGTTTTTTTCCTACCTTATCTTTTTGCTCTTATTGAACTTGGTGAATTTTTTGCATGATTAAGCTTAAGATTCACTGTTACTTCACGAAAAACGATGCATTGACACCAAGAGATTATACGATAAAAGTTTATTCAACTATTGATATACAATGTAATCTGTAATTTAATAACCTTTATGCTGATAAAACTATATTTCCCGGCAGGATCATCTTGGAAAGCAATGACTAAGCAATAATTTTGGTTCTTATAAAAGGATGTGTATAACTCAAATCTGAAGCTAAGACTTTCTCCCAGTGATTTAATTTAAAGTAAAAATGCAGTATTTGTACAAGTCGTTGTTCGTACCTCAATTGAGAAATGGTGTTGAAAATATAATACCCCTGATTAAATCGTATCAGTATGAAATTTTACTCGGAACATTTGTTTTCTTTTTGGTATACGCCATTGCAATATTTATTAAAAGTAACAGAAGTAATTTTCCGCCTGGACCTATTGGATTGCCGATTGTAGGATATTCGCCTTTCCTGTCCGCAGACCTATATTTGGATTTCTTTGAATTAGGGAAGAAATACGGTGATGTATTCAGGTTTGTACATCTTGCATTATTTATTTATTTTCATTTTAACTTCCAGTGATTCCTATTAGCACAAATGCTTTACTGTATTCATACGATATCTTTCCGATGTTTTGCGGTGTTCAGAATATCGTACCAACATCGTGGAGATATCGTAAAATATCTTGCGCTAATAGGGATTACTGAAAACACAAGTGATTATATGGTGTAGTATAAAGTGTCTAAGATCTAACAACGTAAATTATGTTCATGAATTTTTGTGACTGTTCTGTTGGTCACAGGAACCTTGACTTAGGCTTGTATAGGAAGGTATGTTCCCAACCAGAAGAACTTCCTGGAGAAAATGGCCCACAATTACATTTCGCTTGTAGGAAAAAAGGGTGAGCTTCCAGCAGGCAGTCGGACGAGCAACCGTTGCTAAAGCGCACATCCATTTACCAGTTTTTGAATAATGCCGGATAAGATTTTAAGTTTAGTTAGATTAAGATCCGTTTTGGAGCAAAACGAAGTCTATTTTGGGACGAACCTTATCATTTTGATCTTCTTTCTTGGAATCGGGATCTTTCGTGTGGATCTTTCAAGGAATGGGGTCTCTAACCCGTGATCCTCCGGTCCCAAAGCTGAGGCGTTTATCACGAGCTACAGACAGTTAATTTGGTATGTCGCCTTTTCCCCCAAATCCAGGTTTCTATCAAATTTCTGTCGGTCCGTGGGAATGTGAAGACGCTAACTCAAAAACACAACGAACTAGATAGATGAAATTTGCCACATCGTTGTATTGCTAGAATTGTAGATTTACATCCAATTTTACATCAAATCCATCAGCGGGTTGCTGTCTGTTGCCCTGTCTATTTGTAGGTATATAAAAACGATCCAAATGAAAAATGCACGAAGTAGATGGGTGAATTAAAGTATATGATTTTTACACGAAATCTGTGGACCTGTGTCTAATTATGGACTAAATCCATTAACGGATAAACTGTCTCATTTAGCACAAAATGCCCTACAATATTGTTACGATATCTTGTGCTAATAGGGGTCTATTTGTTTGACTGTCTGTGTGTATGTGTACACGATAACTCAAAACTGCAACGAGCAAGACAAATGGAATTTGGTATGTGGTCTTGATACCAAAATTTTAGGCCCATATAAAATTTTGGAAAGAATGGTTAAAGGGAAAAGTTTCTAAATGCATATTTGACTTGTTTCACTATATGAGACGAGGCTAAACCTGAAGAATACGAGAAAGTCGAGGGGAAGACATTCCCACTGATTTTTCTTGGAAAAGGTTGGATTAACCATGGTACATGATGCATATTGAAATTCTGTAACTGCTTTTACAGCAAATAATGTATTGTCGATACGTTTCTTTTATAGATATCGGATTTGTAAATGAGATGTGTATATTCTTGCAGAAACGTTTAAAATTTATTCTGCTTTGTGATCCTTACTGACATCCATTAATAGGTTAATATATGTTAATAAATTGAAATCAAATCCTGTGAATGCTTGTTCGTTTCAAAATTTTAATTAATTACAATATGGATTAATCAGTTAGTTTGAAACTTGACAATCGCAAGAGCAATAAGTAGGAATGAAAGAAATGTGAAGTTTTAATTTAAGAAGCTGTATTTTGCTATTTATTTCTAATATTTCATTTTTATCACACACTTTTATTAGAGGTGACTTGTTTGATGTTTATGAAGATGGAATTTTGTAATCGATATTTCACTCACTTCCTGATGTGCTAGAGTTTTAAAATTTTGATCACCAGTGTGTTTTCGAGGTGAATACACTATTTTAATCTTTTCAGAACTTTATTATCATTTAATCGAACCATTTAATTAAAAGTTGATTCCATGCGAGTGGCTCCAACTAGTAGTAAATTTGAGAAACAAATGACTTCAAGATTCAATATTCTTTGGGACAATCAATTGTGAATTAAAAACTGAATTGTAGAAATAATTAAAATTTTTAAAAAATCCTCTTTTTAGCAACACTTATAAAAGTGTGTTTATAGAATAAGTTTTTTTTATTAAATTTCTTTGCGGAATTTTTCTTACTTTCTTAGTGTACGCTTCTTTTTTTTTTTAGCTTACGCTTAGGATCACAGAATATAGTTGTTTTGCACGGAGCAGAAGCTATTAAAGAAGCAATGAATAAATCTGAGTTCCTCGGGAAGCCTCCAGTCAGTGTGCTGGAACTTGTGAACCCTCTAAGTGAGTTTCACTTCATGTTTTAAATAACATCGTTATTGAAATTAATTCAATTTCCGTGATTTTGGATGTCCATGAGACATTTTTGGCATTTACATCCTTTAACTTTACAGCTTTCGATATATATATATATATTTATTTTTCAGAAGTAGCTTTGTAATTTATGGATGTGTGTAAGTGTGTTATATAATAAATGAGTGAATGTGTGTTATATAATAAGCATAATTAAAAAAGTTTGTTTTAAATTTAAATTATTTTATTAAAATTTTTATTAAAAAAACCCTCCCCTTCGTTAGTGCAAAAATGTCAGAGCAAGATATTTCATTTATTTAAAATGTCAGTCTATTAACCAGTTATTTAAAAAGACAAAAACAGAAATGAGGTAGATATGCGCCACTACACGACACTGAGTTGATTTCGATTCGTAAATTTCACCGTCCTGGGTATGCCTGAAAGGTTAGTTAAGAATGAAATACATCATGCACCTTTCTGAACAGCAGCCGGCACGATGCAACAAGAACCCGAGGACGAGCTTTGCAGGAAAACAAGGTTTACACCTTTCAGGCTTTCGGAAGTAGATATGGCGCCAACATAAAATTATCAAGGATTCCTGACCCTGCAAGCTGATACTGAACCCCCAGGGAGAAAAGGAAAACTATTGTATTTCCGCAATTATCACCGACTAAACTTCGCTTGCGATGCTATTGTCCAATTTTTCTCCTCCTGGTGTCTATTAACAACTCTCTGAGTTTGGTGCGTGAATATAAAATCACCCTGTATATATTGCGCTTAAGTAGTAACATTGAGTAACATGTGAAATGCTATAATTTTTTTACAGGCCCCTTTTTTGGTGCTAATTTTGAATCATGGAAAGAGCAGCGCAAATTTGTCTTGCATTCAATGAAGGACCTTGGGCTTGGAAAAACTAAAATCGAAGAAGACATAATGGTAAGGTACAAAGTTGCTATTTATTAGGGTTTGTAGAACCTTTTCCTCTCGCTACTTCATTTTCTTCCTGAAAATTTGGTGGCTCATGAAAAAAAATTGGAAACTAAATAAAAGAATAAAGAATCATTTAATGACAAATATAAATAAAATTAAAATAGCAATTCAGCATATTTTAATGAAATGCTTTAAGCTAAATCAATTTTCTCAATACTTTTTGCTTCCAAATACTGAAGAATCGTTCAAGAAATCCTGCTTCGGATCTGCAATATAATACAGTTAACGCAGAGGGCTTTCGGGAAACATGAAAAATGAAGTAACAAATGAAATGGAGAAAACAGGACTCGAATAGTTAAGTCATGGATGACAAACAGAAGATTGTCAAAAGACATCAAAAGACTGCAACTTTGGGTTAAGTCGACCCTCCTGGGTAATGGAATGGAAGTTTCATCTGCATAGTGTGCAAATATTTTCTTCCTATAATTTTTTACAAAAAAATTTACAGGTATTTGCAATCTAGTCTATCTAGTATCAGTTACCTTGTATAAGTTCAACGCTTCCAAAATTGCTGTGCGTTTCACATAAAATATCTGACAATACACAAATAAATAAATGAATTGTGCAAAGGGTGTTGGATAATTTACAGGCTAAGGCATATTTTAATTTAATTGGTAATTTCACCTGTCCTTACATACGAAAGCATAAGAAACAAAACAATCATTTTAAATTTAGGGAAGAAATGAAAAAGAGAATAAAGTAGATAAAATAAACTAGTAGTACCAGGAAAAGGTGTAGAATTAACTGCTTTATGGGAGTCTAAATCATGATTTGTTTTCTTGTAGGATGAAATAAATCACTTTATGGAAGTATTAAAAAGCCGCAATGGCCAACCAGTGGACGTAAAAGACCCTCTGACTCCCAGTTTGTCCAACAACATTTGCGCTCTTGTATTTGGGAAACGATACGAATACGACGACCCTGAACGACAATTCCTGGACAAGAATTTGGAACAAGCAATCGAATCATTTGCTCAGACTTCTCCGGATGTGTTGTATCCCTGGCTTAGACACGTTCCTTTCTTTACTAAATTCCTGACAGTTGATAAATCATTGACAGCGTATAATAATTTCAGAAAATTTTTCAGGTAAGGACGAGTTAAGTAAGCGCACCTTTTGAATCATGTTTTTAGTGCTACTTCTATTATCAGTGTGGCTTCTAGTTATTTTCGAAACAATAAAAATAAATCAGGTTTTGAAACACGCTTTTATTAGTGTATTAAAAAGTAGAAACTATTTTTTTTTTGTCAAAAACATAGACGTCGAAACGAAATCTTAAAAACGTGGAGCGTTGACAAAAAAACTCTAAGCAAATTGGAATTTATAAGGATTATTATCAAATTAATAAGGATTACGATTTTTAGGAATTTTCTTTCCTGAGATATTAATTGTGATTAAACTTTTTTAGAGCATTGTTTTCTGAGTAACTCAGGCATTGAAAGTTAGAGTGGACCAACCAACAATTTTCGCCAAATTGATCTAGGCATCAGAATTTAACATTGAAAGCGAACCATTTGACACAAATGCTGCTATCTGAAATAGCGCATTTAAACTCTTTAATCCCTTCTGGTTTTGAAAAAATATATATATTCCAATTTAATAAGATGTCTAACTCAGTTTCGTGAAAAATACGCATTGGTTCACTTTTGTTTTGAACGATTCAGTTGCAAATGAATATGAAACTTACTGTCTCAAATGCGCATTATATACCAATTATCTTCTATCAAATATTAAGACAAGAATTAAAAGTGATTTAATTTTGTTTACAGGAAGGAATTAGACAAACACATTCAGAGTTTAGATCCCAATAACATTCGGGACTTCATAGACAGATATCTACTCGAAATTGATTTGCAGAAAGAAAAAGATTCGAACACCACTTTTCACCGTGAGTATGAAAATTCTGAATTCGTTCAGATAAACTCATTTTTTTTAAAATAACAAATCAATCATATCCCTCATTGAGCTATTCATGAGATTAGAAATTTTAATTTTAAAAATTCCTTGTAACAGAAGCTAATCATTATCGAACATGGAAGATGTAAAACAACCAATATTATCAATGACATCAAATTCTCACGGAAATCTGATTAATGAATCGGATTAAAAGAGTTAGAAAGAATCATTTAATAATTTGACCCATATTGTTACCATACGAACCACTAGCGTGCTGAAGGATACTATCGCAATCGAAGAGCAAAATGCAACTCTAATTTAAATTAAAAAATATCAGTAGGTAATGGAAGACATTGACATTAGCGCCACAACATGTCCCACTCCAGCTCACTCTCGAACAAGGCATCACAGCGTACAACAAATTGATGGTTCCGACAAGTTCTGTTTAATAATTGATGAACATTTCTGTTTCCAGCTCAATGTAAGGAAAAAGTTAATGAGTTTTCGCCATTAGAAACTTATCAATTAAACAGAAACCGTTTAACTTTTTGCTGAACAATGAATACCTTACCATTTGATTTTTTGTAATTTAATTTTCTTCAAAATCTTCAATACGAAAATTTCACAAGATATACAGCATTGAAATAAAACTGAAAGTATCTTATTCACGTATAAGCATCTGTCCAAGAATATAATGAAAAAGCGACTGCTACAAATCAATTCATACCTCAATAGGACAGATTAGTAATCATAAGAATTACTATGCCAAGTTACAAGGACTAATAGGCCCGTATATGAATAATTGGACCGCCATGATTAGTAATGCGTGTACTAAGAACTTTGAAAAATAGTCCTCATTATGACACGCCATTTAAGGAACTCACCTGAGGGTGGTATGTACCATCATCGAGACTGGGACTAACTTACACCACTTCGTATGCCGCCAGGCAGAAGCAGCCCGAATTCACTTTACCAACTGGGTAAGGCAACAATATGTCCCCCCCCCCTCCACTCAACCAACGTATTTCTCTTTTTTAATTATATAACCTCTGCATTCTAAGTGTCAAACAAACTTTCACATAGAAATATGTGTGTTTTATCTGCAAATATGACTTAATAATATTATGGTAAGAAGTTTTAAACTTCTGGTATATTTAAGTGATATTATTGAATCTAAAATAATACATTCAACAAATTTTAAAAATATATGACTTTATTTCTTTAGTCTATTAACATATACCCCCTCCCCCTTCACACTCCGGTTTGGCGCCACCTCGGACTTTGGAGTCACGGCCAGTTGCCCGGTTTGCCCGGGCCTCGGACTGCCTCTGCCTCCAGGGTAACTCAGAACTTGTTTACTTATATGGTCACTTCTTACTTGAGATGGCCACCTAAGGCTTTCAAATAAAATTAAGCATTTCAGAAGTAAACGATCAGATTGCTTCTGATCGTTTACTTTCTTTATTTAGAGGATCCTTTACTTCTTTTATTTAGAGCACAGAAGAAAACATGTATACTATTAAATGAATCATATCTATTGCGTTTTGGTAAGTTATGATCAGCATTCACTCTCTTTTTAGATGCCATGTTGACGAGCAATGCCATAGATATTTTTGTGCCCGGAAGTGAAACTGTTCGAACTGCAATTTTGTGGATAATTTACATCATGGCAGCTTTTCCGGATGTCCAGAAGAAAGTTCACCAAGAAATAATGGAAGTCATAGGTTCAGAAAAGACACCAGAATACATGGATATGAGAAGTATGCCTTACACGAATGCTGTGATATTAGAACTCTTGAGATGGAAAACCGTAGTTCCACTAAATCTAATGCGGTAGTGAGTATTTTAGAATGTGGTGTTTACTTAGTAACACACTTGATAAGTTAAAAATCTTATATGTTAACCCTTAAATGCCCTGTGTAGCCTTTAAGCAACTTACCCAATTGGGTCTTCTAAAATCTTGAGAATAAGACTGAAGCTCTAATGCCTGTTGTTGCCAATAGGATACGTACTAAAAATGTTATTAAATCAATTTGCAACATATAGATGGCAGCCTGAGTGAGGGCTGATAAAAAATTTTAAAAAATTATGTCTTTCACTTGAGGCTGCAGCTTTTTTGCTTTGTTTGCGCGTCAGAAAACCATATTTTATTCCACAATGTTGAAAGAAATTCCTTATCCGCATTATTAGTCATTAAAATTCATCTGTCTATACTTATAAAAGGCAATGTTTGTGTGCGTGCGTGTGTGTGTGTTTGTCTGCGATGTCCAGACGAATCTATCGCACTTACAGCCATGAAATTTGGTACACAGGTAGTCGTAATGGTGACTGAATGCACCTCGAAGCCGAAATTTTAAATTTTAATCTAGAATTTTTTTTATTTAATGTTTTGTGTTGTTTTGTTTGATTTTTCGCGCTAATTTCTCAATAGAATGGTTTCAAATAACTGTACGACAAAAATAGATACACCATCGGAAAGAGCACGCGATTTCCGTTCTAATGAAGTTACTTTTGAATTTCTAACGCAATTTACTGAATTTTGAGAAATTTTTAAAAAATACCCAGTTTTGGCATCCAGGTGTTAGTTTTGATTTTAAATTTGTTGCATCCGACTTTCTAATAACACTATTATTTTCAATTTTTTTCAGCTTATAACTAGAACGGTTCTCTCTGATTTAAAACAAGAACGGTTAAAATATCTTTTCCCGTTTTTTTTAAATTCAAGGTATTCCTGGAGCGGACAGGAAGTTATTTTGTCGAGCAGAATTTCTTCGACAGTCTTTCAGAACGCAGCTTTCAATTTGATTGGATGAAGGGTCAGGTGACGTCATAACCTTCGGAGCTTTTTGTCATGTTCTAAGAATTTTTTTTTTCATTTTGTTGAAGTCCTGATTCCACGGGCAACAATTTTTTTATATTGTTTTGGATTAATGTACTCTGTACTGTTTTTCTACATGTTATTATCGCGGAAAAAATAAGCCGGAAAATCTATAATGTGTATCTTTTGTTTTGAAAACTTTTTCGTGTCATTGTGGGCGATTTTTTTTTATCCTGATTCCACGGGCATCGCCGTGCGCGTACTGCTAGTATTTAATATTATAGAATTTTATCGAAGAAATTTTTTTCTGAAATAAAGTCCAGTGTTGTCAGCTGGTAAGAAACCGTTTTTTAGACGTAAACCATACTTAAAAATAAATAGAATTTTTAAAGTATTTTTCCCATGTTTTAATCAAGAAATGAAAGTGAAAAAACCTTTTTAAATCAATTTTTAAAAAATCGAGCTTTTAAGGGTTAAGTCGCCTGTTGATTAGAGTAATAACTGAGATTATTTACTTGCTTTAAAAATAATTATGAACTATGATCTTTATGAAAAAATTCTGTTACATTTTTTTTTTCTTATCATTTATATACTTACAGTACATTGGCAGACACTACAGTGGGTGGATATGATATACCTAAAGAAACTATAGTATATGCCAATTTCTGGAGTGCGCATCACGATCCAAGATATTGGAATGAACCAGATAAATTTATACCAGAACGTTTTTTGAGCGAGGATGGAAAATCTGTAGTAAAATCAAGCAATTTCATGCCATTTTCTTTAGGTAAGTTTTCTCTAAAAAAATCGTTGTTAACTATTTTGAATATACACATATTCTCTGGAATTAAATATATGAATGAATGCATACATATTTCAACAATCACTTCCGAAAGTTAAGCATAATTCGTAAGATGGGAAAATTTGGTGTTAATATGAACACAATGGCTCGCAATTAGTTGTGGAAAGTCGTAGGACACACAGTAGCCGGAGCTCACATTTTAAAGTGAAAATCTCGTCACAAAGACTTTTATGGGGGCGACCAGAAAGTGACGAAGCCAAAAAGGGATTTCGATTCATCCCGCTTCATAGAAAGCTGACAATGAGTTGAAACTTTCATCAATGGTTTTGTTTGATGTCCACAATATTTACAGGCATCTTCGTAAATATAGCATGAATATTCGGGGAGATATAAAGTTTTCTTTAAAAATTCTCAAATTTTTCCGAAAGTTTTTTGATTATAACAAGCAGAGTTTTCAACCAAATTAAACAAAACCTTCGTAATACATGACAATATGTTATAGAAGCATTGTATTTAAATCTAAAGTACATAACTTGAATATTTGAGGAAATATGATCATTTGTAGTAAATAATTTTTAACTGCGCAAGTGCAAAACATAGTATAATTTTTCTTTTATAATTTGGAAGCTAGATATATTAGGCAGCTTATATAAAAATTCCAGTCGATTACCTTTAAGAATCAGAAAGATATAGACATTGCAACAGCTGAATTGCTTTTGTTCTCTAAAAAACAAAATGGTAAGGGTTTTAACACAAAAAGGAAAATTTTTAAACTTGAATCTTCGAACAATAATATTGAATTGTATGACAGTTGAATATATTGAATATTCATGTATACTTGTAAATTAACTGCATAATTTTAAATTTAGTTCGACGAACACTTCAAGTTTAAAAAATATCAATTTGTGGAAAATTTTCATTATTTTTTCTCTTAGAGAACAAAATCAATTAAGCTTTTGTAATGCCTATATCTTTCAGAATCCCAACGGTATTCAACTGGAATTTTTATATAAGCTGCCATATATATCTTGCTTCCAGATTATAAAAGAAAAATTATACTATGTTTCTCGCATGCGCAGTTAAAAATTATTTATTCATATTTCCTCAAATATTCAAGTTATGTACTTTAAATTTAAATACAATGCTTCTGTAACATATTGTCATGTATTACGAAAGTTTTGTTTAATTTGGTTGAAAACTCTGCATGTTATAATCAAAAAACCTTCGGAAAAATTTGAGAATTTTTAAAGAAAACTTTAAAACTTTATATCTCCTCGAATATTCATGCTATTTTTACGAAAATGCATGTGAATATTGTGAACATCAAACAAAACCATTGATGAAAGTTTCAACTCATTATCAGCTTTCTGTGAAACGGGATGAGTCGAAATCACTTTTTGTCTTTATCACTTTCTTGTCGCCCCCTCCCTAAATGCCCACGTGACAAGATTTTCAATTTAAAATGTGAGCTCCGATTACTGTATGTCCCACGACTCTCCACAACTAATTGCGAACCACTGTATTCAATATTAACTCCACATTTTTCCCATCTTACGAATTATGCTTAACTTTTGGAAGTGAGTATATAAGAATATTGGTATGATACTATTTCTGTAAGAATACTGATAATAAGAAGCTCATTTATGATAAGTTAACAGCCTTTAGTTTCTGAAGTTAATAACAGAAAGCAGCTCTAACCGATGGCAACAGAGCTTTCCATGGGCAGTTAAAAATAGATGAATTTGGTGGTAAGTATAACGACCTTGAAAGGATAAATAGCCACTGCCTTAGAAAGGGTTAATATCAACATATGTTGATACCTTTAGATTAGCTGCAAATCAAGTAATCGAGTTTGCACCATGTTTCAAACATGAGAGGCAAGACGATTGGGCATTTTGAATAAGTTCGATTGAAATTGGTATAATGGTCTTTCTTGTTTCTGCGCCAAAATAACCATTTTAAGAATCATTTCAACCTTAATCGAAAGATTAAGACATATGATTACATGATTTATTTTTTTGTTATTAAAAAAACAATCTTAAAGCTAATTCATAATCATTTTTCCAACTTTCTTTAGGTAAAAGAGTTTGTCCCGGAGAATCCATGGCTTATATGGAAATGTTTCTGTATTTCGCTTCATTGCTACAAAAATTCGACATTGTCTTTCCAGAGGGAATGAAGCCCACATTTAATGCTAAGCTAACCATCACATTCAGATTAGAACGTTTTCTTGTGAAATTTATACCAAAAAGTTAAGTGCTGGGATACTCTCCTACAAAAACATTTCATCAGAATCATCGTTATACATCGCTCATTTTAAATACATTTTCAGTTTTTATGCAAATGAATGTTAAAAGTATTCTGTAAAAAATCCTAGAGTCATTTCATTTTATTTGTATATTATAGTAATAAAATGTTTTTATTTGTATTATGTTTTTAATATAATATGAATGTCAGAAAAACAAAACACACTTTTTTCTAACTCTGTTCGAGCGAATCTTAGATAAAGACGATTGCTATTTTCTCTAGGATTTATAATAACGTTTTATTTGATTAGTGATGTTTCGAAACGTTATAATGAAACCTTTTCACTAAGCAGCTTAATTTAGTTAAATATAGTTAGATTAACGTCATTTTTGTAAATGCACGAGGTGTCTTATGGGAATGACGTCATAATTTTTAACCATGAAAAAATGATGGCACCTGAGACTGTACCACTTCTCCAAACTTCCACACCAAATCAGCTATAGGAGGCTTAATTCGACAGACTTAATTTGACCAAACCCGCTTACATGGTGGATCTTTGATGGAATCGAGTCTCGAAACTGATCTTCTGACTTGGACAACACTTTGCCATCAGGCCTCTATTCATCAGTTGAAGCCAATTGCAGGATGTGATGTTTTTAAGAAATACAAAAAGGTTCAATCATAGACACATTTTCCTGTTTGTATCCGAAATTTTGTCATAAGATTATTTTTCTTTTTTTTATTTGAAATGCCATTTGTCTGAAAAATCTATGCTCTTCAAATACTCTTACTCATAATATTTTCATTTTTATACAATTCGAAACGGTGCAGTTTCTTATGTTTTCGTGGTTACATGATAATAATTGAACAAAAACAGTTTAATTCGATTCAAAAATGGATAATAACTTCAATATCTTAAATATACATTTTATAGGCTAGAAGAATATGTAAATCTTCCTAAGCAATTCCTAAATAATCCTTTCTATTCTAAAACTAAATATATGTATCAATATAACTAAAAGATTCTTTTTTATATAAATCATTCGCATAGTTCTTTTTAAATTCAAAATAATATTTTTATGTTACGCAGCATAAGTGCAAACCTTAAACAAATTGCGTTTTACAACGGATAAAATAAAAAGATGACGGCTATTTATCTAAAAATTTATCTTTTCCATGGAAATTCGGTTTTGGCATAGTAAGTTTTTACGTCCTTAATTTCTCCTGTCAATGTTTTTAGACAAAAATGGCGAAAATTCAGTTAAACTTACGTTATCTATTAGAAAACATTTAGGTTTCCGCGCACTCCTTTTAATTAACACAACTGAAATTTCCCAAAAACTGAAAACTTGTCTCCACATGAAAAATTTACAGCACATTTCACATTTACTTGAAAAGTATATATCTCTTAGTAACTAAATTCTCACTATCTAGTATACTAAGTACAAAAAGAAATTGTTATTATATATTGTATTTGTGAACAAATTTAATCTCGAGATTTTGATAAATCTTCATGTTTTAGACGACCATTTTAGAAATTATGCCTGTCTGTCAGTGAAGACAGTAACTCAAAAGTGCTAGTCGGATGAAATTTGGCATGCTGTGTGAGCACCAAAATTGTAGTTTGTGTCACATCTTGGACGAAATTCGTACACAATTCAAACACAATAATTTATAAACAACGAGATCGATAAACGAAGTTTGGTTTTATTATTTATTATTCATTTTATTTGTAGATCAGTATTAAATATTGAAATAAATTCATCTATAGGTTGACTATTTGTCCGTCTGTCTATTCTTGCGTATGTGCATGCAATGACTCAAAAACGCAGCAACCTGTTTGCGTTTTAGCATAATATCTTTATATTAAAACTGTAGATCCGTGTCATATTTTGCAGTAAATTCATCTAAGGGCAGACCGTCTCTTTGTCTGTCCGTATGTATGTGAATACGATAACCCAACAGTACAATAAGCAAAATAAATGAAATTTGATTTGAGGTTTTGACATCAAAATTGTAGTTCTTTATCAGATTTTGGAACCAATCGTTAAAAAGGAAGAAGTCCAAAATGTAAACTTGATTATCTTCGTTGCGTGTTTTTTGTTAACTTCGAAGTTAAATACAAAACGCTCCGTATTGTGTAAGTATGGACGAGTTTTCTGTATTGTATATTTACATTAAAATGCCGTACCTAAGTCATTCCGGTGTAATGCTAAGTCAATGGAACCTTCAAAGCGGAAGTTCAGGTTTTTATGAGAATAAACAAACCAGAAAACTCGTGCATACGAGAAAGTCGTAGGAAGAACTCTCCCACTGATTAATCGACCGAACTGAAACTTTCCCGAAAACGATACTTTGGCTGCATATGAAATATTAACAGCAATATTTCTTCAAGTAACTTTATGTTTAAAAAAAATTTCATCACTTAATTTCTTACCTTACTTTTGTATGGTTTCGAATCCAACATCGAACTGAATGTGTGCAATGATATTGCACGCACAATCAATAAGTAGTTGATCAAATCCGATGCAAGTTTTACTGAAATGTATACCTACTATAGGGAAATGCTACGGAGTTTCGAAATATGGAAGAAATCAAAGAAGTCTGAGAAGAATTAAGAATTATCTGTTTACAGGAATATTGAATACGAAATCACTGCAATCTCTTGTATTAGTAATCAATCTTTATCATCTTTCGCAATGGGAATGTTTTCCTATCGATTTTTCTCGTATGCTTACACAACATGACGCGTTCTATACTTAGTTCGTAATATAGAGATGAGAATAGAGTTTGCATTTTGTATTTCTTCCCTTTGACAGACTGTATCCAAAATTTGATTCATATCTAAAATTTAGGTGTTAAGACCACATGTCCGATTATATTTATGTTGCTCATTGCATTTTTCAATTATATTGTTCACCTCTACGTACATCACATATATCAGACCAAAAGACAGGACATATTTGGATCAAACCTGTCAACCCTTTGACGGATTTGTTCCAGAATTTGATATAGATCCGTAATTCTGATGGTAAAATCATATGATAAATTCCATTCATCTGAAATGTTACGTTTTTTATTTATCGTGTTCAAATGCATACAGAACAGAACACCACTTCATGCCCCTGCGACTATAACCTTTTGGTTATTTGAACAGTGTATCGGACATGAAGTGGAAGAGACATCGGAAGACGCTTCTCAACTGTCTGGCAAATTATAGCGGAGGTATAACCTTTTGGTTATTTGAACAGTGTATCGGACATGAAGTGGAAGAGACATCGGAAGACGCTTCTCAACTGTCTGGCAAATTATAGCGGAGGTAGTGAGATGGATAAGGTTACAAAACACACATCTAAAATTCTGGGTTAATATACAAAAAAGTAAGAGGGATGTGTATAAAAAGGTATATATAACAAAAACAGTGAAAAAGAAAATAAAAATTTCAAAAATTGGGTATGATGTGTCCAATTAAAACAAAAAAGAAAGAAAAAGAAAAGCTAATATAATAAAGAAATCCACAAAAACGAACTAATATGTGTGTTAAAGCACATGTGTGTCTGTTCTGTTGATTTCTCTTTCCTCCATAAAGTGAAAGTTCTAATATATGGAAGGGGAGAATAGTTCAGGTGAGCTGTCACATCGACGAGAGTATATCGGCCCAATGTCGGCTTGTAGATTATGGAAAAGGCTTGAAGTGGAAATTGTTCATGGATTTATTCGAAAAAGCTCTTGAAATTCATTAAGATAGTGGAGCAACCGTTGTATTTCAAGTCTGGAGCCTTTGTTGGAAGTGAAGTTGTGGAACGAGATTAGCATGCGTACAGCCGTACAAACATCCCGCAGACGAATTCAGCACAAAATTTGATGGAAATCCCTAATTTTGATGTAAAGGCTACTTGAAAAATTCTATTCTTTTATGTCGTTTCATTTTTTATTTATCGTGTTCACAGACAGACATAATTCCAAATAGAGTTTTACTGGACTCAGGGTGTTTGAACAGTGGAGATCCATTAAAATCTCGAGCTCTAATATGTTGACGATTAAAATACTTTCTTATTATATATTTCGTATACAAAAATGTAAATTCGTTGCCAATAGGAATCAAGCATGCTCGTGTGACTCAAGTCAAGGCGCACTATTAATTTAATTTTGAAACAAGTGCGCATTTTGCATTTGCTGCTTGTGCTGCAGCACGCAAGATAATATGCACGTTTACACTTACCACGTGACCAGGACGTCACGTTCAACGCTCCATTACTTTATGTGTAGTAGTTTAAGCCACGCTTTAAATATTTAGTAATTAACTCTATAACAACTAGAAAATCACCCGTCATACCATGACGGGTGATGCCTCTTCATTGGAGAGATTTCTCGTCAAATTTGACATGTTTAAATAGATATATATGCGAGAAAAATGTTTAACATTCATTGAAAACAAACAAAATAAACATATGTTTTATCACAGGAAATATTTTTTTATTCACATATTATTTGCATATTTCTTTATTCAATTAGCCTCTTGGTAAACAACATTCCGTGTGAAGTATTTTTCGTTGTTTAACAATTTCATAATAATTCAATAACCATGAAATTCTCAGCTTGTCAAACGTAAGTCAAAAGTTAAAATTTCAAAGGAATTCTTTTTCGAAATTCTAATCAAAACAAAGCACTTCTGTGATTGTCAAACGTTGCCAAAAATTATTATCAAATTATATCATCACGATTGCGATAAGTAATCAGTTGCACCTCGGCGTCCAAACTATATCACGCGCATGATATTCCACTGACGTAATTTACTACTTTCTCTTAAAAAACGGAAATTTAAAATATATTATTAATATAATTTAAAATTTCTCGGGAACTATTGATTATAGTGAGATAAATTTTATATCAATCGATAGCAACTTTTATTTCACTATTTTAGAGCTATTAAATTTGAAATTAGAACGATAATTACTCTTTTAAATTTAAAATTACTGAAATTTAGGTTCTCCAACAATGAAATAATGCTGTTTAACGTCTCGCAGTGCTATGGCGCGAGTATTATTGTTGGTGACGTCAAAGCGTTACCGAGAGACAGATCTGGGCTATTATATTAGTTAGTAATGGTGTCTAATAGAAGTGTGTTCCTTCAGTTTATCTATGTTATTTCAACTGGCTTAGATATTTATTTAGAAAATGCACACTACAGAATAAACTCCAATTACAGAGTGCATGATACAGAAACAAACACTAAAATAGCCGTAAAACACAAATTAATAAAAACAACAGATAGACACAGAAATCACAAAAAACACAACACGAACTTAAAAAGCACTCAAAATAAAAACACTTCAAGAACACAAAAGCTGCAAACATTCAGTTTTAAAAACACCATAAGACATATTAAACACATCAAGATCATTAGAGTACCTGTTAAAAATGTTGCAAAATTTATAAATAGAAAAATAACGTATGTAATTAAACCTGGTAAATACATTTACAAATAAGCAACTCTTCCTCAGACTTCTAGTCGGCATAGAAAAAGTGATACGGCTCAATATGTCACTGCAATCAATGGCATCATTAATTATCTTATGATAAAATAAAAGACAAGAAAGATCACGTCGGACTCTCAAGCTGTGAGTGTCGAAGATGTTACATAAATGAGATGAGGATAAGTCTTGCGGATAATAGAGATTTTTTCGGTAAAATAAGTAACGCAAAAACCTAGTTTGTCCCTGTTCAATAATTTTAATTTTATTTTTATTGTAAGGGTCCCAGACAAGATAACTGTACTCAAGACCCGAGCTGACAATAGTGAAAAATAAAACCTTCAAAGCTAGTACACAGGGGAAATGTCTGGTATTACGTTTGATAAAGCCAAGTTTAGTGTAGGCCTTAGAGACAATGTTATCAATATGTTGCGTAAAATTGAGTCTAGTGTCAAAGGTCAGTAATTGATTTGGATCGGCGTAGTAAAATACCATTGATTTGGTAAGAGTAAAAAATAGGCTGTGATTTTCTAGTAAAGCTAAGCATGCTACACTTTTCAACATTAAGGACTAATTTATTAACGATGCACCACTGATTTAATTTATAAAGCTCGTTCTGTAAAAGAGCAGCATCAGCACTGGATCATATCTGCGAAGTGCACGAAATTTGTGTTGCATGAAATTAGATGAAACAGTGTAATGATATCAATATGATTAGAAAGATAAAGGTACTTTCGAACTGTCGATTGGCGCTACAATAGTGATAAGCCAAATTATTTCAGGACTACATCCTTCTGTAACCAGTCACTAATCAATCCTTCCAGTTCGTGAAAGGATGTATAAAACTGAAATTTGAAACTCATATTTCCCCTCAGTGTTTTTATGTTAGGTAAAAATGCAGTATTTGTACAAATCGTTGGTACCTCAACTGAGAAGTGGTGTTGCAAATATAACATCACTGGTTAAAACGTATCAATTTGAACTTTTAGTAGGAATATGTGCTTTCTTTTTGGCGTACGCCATAGCATTATTTATCAGAAAGATCAGAAGCAATTTTCCGCCTGGACCTATTGGATTGCCTATTGTAGGATATCTGCCTTTCCTATCTGAAGACCTACATCTGGATTTTTCTGAACTGGGGAAGAAATACGGTGATGTATTCAGGTTTGTTTATAATAATAATTTTGTTATCGGTTGAGTTAATGTAACAGTTTTTGAAACCATATTAGATATTAATGTAATTTAACTATCTTATTGTATATCCAATGTCATATTGTGGTCTAGACAAAAAGGTGCTCAACAAGTTACCATTCTTAGATTATTAGTTAAATGGTTTAATTTTGAATTTGATTCAGAAAAATGTATTTTTTCCAGTAAAAAAAATTTATAATTTTTTTTGATTATTCAAAATATTATTTCAATTTGAATCATGAAATTGATATACAAAGACGTAAGAATTTTTTTTCTCACTTTGCGTCTCGATTATAATGTTGAAAAAACGTTTTGGTTTCTCCCCTTAGAAACAATGGTTAAGGGGAAGGTAGACCTCTACAACCCCCTTTTTTGTAATTTTTTGACTCAGAGTTAAAAAAAAAACTTTTTATACATATATATTAGAATGTAAATATGTCAAATATCTTTAAAAATTACTCTTTAAAAGAAATATATTATTTTAAAAAATTAAAAAAATTATCTTTTAATTTTAAAATGGTCCAGGTGCTTTAATTTTTAATTTTTCTCTTATTTGTTTATTAATATCATATAAAAATATGATAATAACAAGCAAATAAAAGTTAAGCTTTTGGAAATAATTTTATAGATACATTTTCATTAGAATTTTGTGTTTCTCAGAACTAAAATTAACCTTTAACTATCAAAAAGAAGTAGGAATATAAATTGCATACCCAGATTTATTTTAATGCATAAAAAGAATCTTTATTGTTATTTCATATAATTAACTCAAAAATTAAGATACCTGATACATTTCAAAGACATTTAAATGAGAATAAACGTTGTTTCGGGAAAAAGTCAGTAAAAATATATTAACTCATCTGAATGTATTAAATATTCGTTTAATTCAACAATACATGCTATTATACTGCTTTAGTACCTTATAAGCATATATTTTGTATATAAAATGATAAAAAGGAAATTTCATAGTTTGGTCATTTTTTGCTAATTTCGAAGTCCACCGTCTCCTTAACAATGCATTTTTCTTAATTTCATGGTTGTGCGATGAGCTGTAAAAATATTTTACGCACAATTAATACATTTGTGTTTATCTTGAAGAAAATCTTCCAGCTAGCATCCCGACCGCAGTGTGCAATTAGTTGCCAACTGCACATCCTTTTACTAGTTATTGAATAATGCTGATCAAAATCAGAGCCAGAGGGTAGAGCCCATAACCTTTTCCCTTCGATTTATGTTCCTAAACCATGCTATGCCTTAAATCATTACACTCTGAACTGTCTACATCTGTTGCCATTGCTATTAATGTGATTGAACGAATTTGTAAGAACCTATGCATTTTTAAATACTTTTCATGTACCAGGAAGAGTGGTCTCCTCTAAACTTTCTCGCATACTTCCCCATAAAGGTGCTGTTTCCCCTCCCCCCGTGTGGATAAAAAATTCGAACCTACTGTAGCGAAGAATCCAATGACTATCAGAAGTTTTTCATTGTAGATTATAGTGATTGTAAAATATTTAGGTAAAGAATCAAATTCAAAGAGATGCGTACCGATTAAAACACATCTGTAACACTTTGTCCTTGAGTCGGCAAGAGTGGAACAAAGTGACGTAATTCGCTTAATAGCTTCCGCGTGCACAGAGAATGCTACCAATACGCATGCGCATGGAGAATCGGATTAGAAAAATTAATAATGCAATTTGAATGCCTTCTTTTAACCGATTGATACAAAAATTGGACAGAAATCTACAATTAAGGTAAAAAGGCCACATACCAAATTTCATTTATCGAAGTAATTTTGTTAAGAAGTTATTGCTATTTTATAGTTATTTTTGACGATTACAAAACTTTCTCTTTGTAAACTTCGTATGCGAGAAAGTAAAAAATGCAAAATTTTTATTAAAGAAGTTTCTTTTTGTTTATAAATATGATTTCATTGTTTCTTTTTTGATTGCACTTTTTTCTATGTAGTGTTCGCTTAGGATCGCAAAACATAGTAGTATTGCATGGAGCGGAAGCCATCAAAGAGGCACTGAACAAGACTGAATTTCTAGGCAAGCCCCCAGTCGGTGTGCTAGAAATAGTGAACCCTCTTAGTAAGTTTCAAATATAGATCAGATAATATTACGATTGAAATAAAAGATAGCCCCACTTATTTGGGGATAATTATTTGAAGTTATTATTGAAATAATATGTATTATCTTATTTTGGATATTTTTTTGACGTTTTGGACATGGCGTTATTTAACCTTAGTTCAGTTAAAGCAATTTTGGAAAAGTAATATTGCTACTATTTTCATTACAGTGGAGAATTAAAATGATTTATACACATAAATCATAGTGTCTCTCTCTTTGTGTGTTCCTTATACAACTCGGTAATAATTGATTAACAAATTTTTCGGATTAAAAAAATGCCCGGTGTTCAATTATATGAAGTTTACTCAAAAGGTCAATTTTTCCTGAAATTGGTTTTTCTATAAAAAATCTATACATATTTTGGAAATCTCTATAATAAACTTTAAATGAAAAAAAATGGTGTACAAAATTTATAAATTTTCGATGATGTAGGGTAGACCGGGGCTAGTTGGGCCGTTTTTTCTTCTAAGAATTTTTAAAAAATTACAATTCAACATTTTAAATTTTTTTTAATGCAAACACCATCAGTGTACCTTCAGGTAGAATTCACCATAATGACATTTGAAAATATTGACTATTAACATTAATTTAAAAGCTGAAACTGATACCAAGTCGCGTGGCCAACCTGCCCCGACTACGGGGTAAGTTGGGCCACATCATTTATTTAATATTCTGGTAAGGTAGAATTGAAGAAACATAAAAAAATCTTATCACATTTTACTTTTCATTTCCTGCGAACGATAACACAAGATATCCTAAAGGAAAATCTCTTTCATGCACCAATCCTTCATGAAGCCATAAAATTTTAAAATTGTAAAATTATGTGAAGGAAAAAAAACCAAGAGATTGAAACCATAAAATTATTAAGTTTTATGTTGAAAACAGAATTAAATGACTTCATCGTCACAATTTTCATCATTACAGCGTCACTTCTAAAACAGCAGCTTTCATTGCTTAAGAAGAAGCATTCCCTCTATCCGATTTTCTAACATAATGGCGAACCATCTTAGCAGGTAGCCCTGCAAGAGAAACAGAGTAGCATGTTGTGATTATCGCAAAAAATTCTTCCACATTATTATATTTAAGGCAGATAAATGATAATATTATTATTATAATAACATAAATTATAATATTAATTTAAAGAATAATATAAATATTATTAATTCAAAAAATAATATAAATAACAATATTAATTTAAATAACACAGTTAGGTTATAGATACAAATCTGGTGCATTTTTACACAAGAACCGAGATAAAATTTTTAAATTCATCGTAAAAAAAAAACCAGCGTATTCTGTTTTGCACTTTTTTAATGGAGATGGAATCAGCTTAGATTTTCTTAACAATTATCTTGCATTTTAAATTTGGTGCATATCCCATAAATTCAGATATATTTATATATCACAGATCATGAAAAACAGTCTAGCAGCTCATTTGATTTTACAGCAACATTGAATCATTATAGTTATTCATAATGGACATGTCATATATTAATTCAGCGTAATCCCATCTCAAAATTAAAAGAACATTTTAAAATCTTTACGAAATATTACTAAAACTGAACTTTAAATTCCATATGCATTTCAATTTAAAATATTTTAGAGTCATTATTGTCTTTTAATAACAATGGGATATGTCATATGATTTCAATTTGCAAATTTTGAACATCATCAATACTTTCTTCCTTTGAATATAGAAGAAATTAAAAAAGAAAAATTATACATGAAATTGAAAAATAATACAAAAATTATACATCGGTTACATAAATGAATTGATTTCGAGACTTCATTCGTTACAATTAGGCTTTGGAGGTACTACGTGGCACGTTCGCTCGCCATTTCCACAGGATCAACATTCTACGGGGCAAGCTGGGCAGCCGGCCGAACGTGCCCCATGCGAAGTGGCCCAACTTACCCCATGTCGCCATTTTTGTTTCCGATGGGTATACGAATTTATTTTGAAACTATTTAATTAAACAAGCATGCCCTACAGTAACTATGAACAGTTATCTTTCAGAATATTATTTGTAAAAATAGAAATTGTAATATAAAAGCATAGAAAAAGAAGATTATTTATAAGGAAGGGAAGTTACTCACCTTGGCAAAAATTTGAAAATTAGTTCGTTAGCAGACGCTGCTATTCCAATGGCCTTTACGGGAAAGAAGGAAAGGGGGATGACACATACTTGGCTGTAGTAACAGCGCTAACTATCGGAAAATATTTAAAATAATCCGACTGACCCAACGTGCCCCTATGCCCAACTAGCCCCGGTCTACCCTATATAGTGTTGCATATTATTATTTATCAAATTTCAAAATCAAAAATAACTTTCTAGTTTTAAGAAAATGGTTTCGTCTTTTCATCAGTTAATGAATCCAAAATTAGAGGAACGTTTCGTAAGAAGATGACAATTATGCATCTTTAAGTACCTACGAGCAGTATGTGGAGTTCTAAAATGTTTTTTTTCAGGTCCCTTTTTTGGTTCTGATTTTCATGCATGGAAAGAACAGCGCAGATTTGTCGTGCAATCTATGAAAGATCTTGGCCTTGGAAAAACTAAAATTGAAGACGACGTAATGGTAAGGTATAAAGTTGCTATAAACTTTTTTTGCTTTAAAACTTTTTTCATTCATAACGCCATTTTTTTCCAAAAAATTTGGTTGCTTTTACAAATGATAATTATGAAGGTATTCGAAAGAATTATTCGACAAATTTTAATGAAATGTGTTAGGTGACGTCGATTTTATTAACGATTTCATCGATTTCTTCATAATTTTCAATTTTTGCTTGAAAATACTGAAAACTCTGAAAGAAGAAGACACGGATTCCATTCATTTGACGTCACAGTCACATGACAAACGTAACTGCGTATGCCATACAAAGATGCACCTGCACCATTTAGTGGGAATGTGTCTTTCATAAAGAATCATAAATTAAATATTATTAGTAAACTCGTTCACCTCGCAATACTGATTCTTAAAAAAATCAAACAATATAAACTTAAAATCCATATTATTTTATGCTTGCTGAAAAAATATACGAGCAAAATTATTTTTGAAACGGGATAAAACCAGCAAAAAATGTATTTCCTAGGAGTGTATCTCGCCCCCCAAACGTTATTCATTATAATACAGAAAGCAAAAATTTTCGTTGATTTGAATTTATAAAATTTACAACTTTTTTTTATCCTAATCTGGCGATGCCAATTACCTTAGATAGAAGATATTTAATATATGCATGTAAGATCAGGCTCGGAACGTGAAGTGTAATCCATTTTGGACAGGGAAAAGACAATATTTGGCTCAATCTTCTTTATTCCATCATTGAGGATAATTTAGGTTAGTTTTCAGTACGTAAAAGAATCATAATTTGCTATTATCCATGTCCAGAATTAAAGAGGTAACGCGCGAACGGCACGCTGTTGTTAGCAGCTTACATGCTTGAATAGAAAAAGGCAGATGGGCAGATAGGAATGTGCAGAAAGATTAAGTACCCAGAGAAGGGAATTTCCCTGGAAAGACTTGTGACTCGAAATGAAAGCGTAGTGCACTTATTACGATGAAAGTAGAAGTAATTAAAAATGAGGTGTCGTTAAAAATGATTTAAGAAAGTTAAAAAATTAAAATATCGCATGTATATATTACCTATGTGTGATTCTGTTTATTACTTTAAATGAAGAAATATGAATTTATTTGCATGGCTCGCAAAGCAGTCGATAAATATCTGAACAAATTTTGCATTTATTTCTCTAATAAAAGAAAAGCATTTGTTGTTATTTGGCAGCCATGCCTGTAGAGATATTTTAACTTTTTATTTACCTTTCCTGAAGTCATCATATCTTTTAAAACGTACTTGGGGTAAAATAATTTTTTCTAAATTGAAATAACACTGCTCTGCAAACAAAACAAAAAAAAATCGAGCCCAAAAAAATCGAATACCATTCCTTCTGATTCTTATGTAAAATGATAATCCTAAATCCAAATATGACCCCCATTTTGCCCCAGCCCCCCCCGGTTTTTCGGGGGCCCCCCCCCCCCCCCATTTGTATCCCTGTTCGGTAATTTTATGCGCATGAATTTGATTTGGAGGGGGGAAAGCATTATTTAAACCATTAAATATCTTCTGAGGGGCTACAGAGATGATAAGTTCTAAAATATGAACATTTGTAGCAAGGGGTGAGGAGATTTGGGGGGATTTTCCCCTTTAAATTAAAAAAAATGAACAAAAATTATCGGTTTTTCTGAGTTTTTTTCGCAATTTCTTCACTTATTTTCTACATATTCCAGCTTCCAGCCCCCCCTTTCCTCACACAAACACGCCAAATAATAAAAATATATAGCAACAATTTTGGCTAAAAGCGAGTGAGGGGGAGAGGTCCCGAAGCCCTCACAAGGAAGTTACCTGGAAGTTAGTCTGGGAAAACCCCAGAAAACCCGATCATTTTTATTGATTTTTTTTAAATTTAAGGGGACAAATTCCCACCCAAATCTCCCCCATTGCTACAAATGTTCTATTTTAGAACTTTTCACCTCTGTAGTCCCTCAGAAGACATTTAACGGTTAAAATAATCGTTTTCCCCTCCAAATCAAATTCATGGCCATAAAATTACCGAACAGTGATAAAAAAAATAGGGGGGGGGGGCGTCCCGAGAAAACGGGGGGGGAGGGGGGAAAATGGGGGTCATATTCGGATTCAGGGGATCATTTTACATAAGAATTTGCAGGAATGGTGTCGGGGCCGAATTTCATGCAGAGCAGTGTAATCTTTATTTCGTTCTCACAGGCTTTTATTTGAGTTGACTTCTTTCGTTATTGTGAATGTCATGTTTGGAAAGAAGGAATTTCGTAACAGAGTTTTTACTCACTTCCTGACATACTAAAAAATCTGAAATTATATGCCGTTTTGTGTCTCCAATGAAAGTTAAATATTTTATATTTTCAAAATTTAATTACTAATGAATCTGTTAATTTTAACGAAATTTTGATTCCATATCAGAGGCGCCATCTAGTAATAAACGTGAGAAAAATTTATTACAAGATTGCATAATGTTTATAATATTGAATTTTGGATACATTAAAGATTAAAAAAAGCAGAAAATAATAAATATAAAACAGTTTATAAAAGCACTGTTTTATTAGGGTACTAAAAAGTAGAAAATAATTTTTTTTCTCAAAATCTCTTGTTGAAAGCAAAATCGTGTAAGTGCGAGAGCTGCAAATAATACTATAAGGAAATTAAGCCACAATAAATACCAAAAGAAAGAAAATTCTCAAGCATTCATCAAAAAATTTAAAATAAGATAAGTGTGATTAAAATTTCTATTTACTTAGAGTATTTCTATCAGCCCTTCATGCTTTTACAATTTTGTTTTGATCTTAATATACAGGGTGTCCAAAATGGCTGATTAAAAACTTTAAGGATAGGTAAATCATACAGAAACACGTCATTTTTACAATAGAACATGGGATCGCAAACGCAAAGTGCAACCTCTACAGGTGGCTGTTTTTAAGGAAATTAAAGAAAAGGTTACACTAGATAAAATGTACAACGCAGGTTTAATGGAATATAAATTCACAGTAACACAACAGCAAAATTATATGAATAGCAACATTGCAAGTCGCACGCAGCATGTAGCGGTAGATACAATGACAACCAGCGGGAGTCTTTTTCCTCACCTAAACTCTCTCGTATACTTCCCCAAAAGGTGTCATTTCTCCTCCCTCCACTCGGATTAAAGATTTCGAACCTACTGTAACCCAGAATACTATGACTATCCATTAGTTTCCTTCAGCGCGCCTCAAGGTCACGAGTAACTCTAAACGCTCGGCAACACTAAAAACCTTGAGCCGTAGTAAGAAAATTTAATATGCAATTTGAACGTCTTTTTTTAACCTATTGAAACAAAAATTGAACACAAATCTACAATTAAGATTGGAAGGCCACATAGCAAATTTCATTTATCTAAGCCATTATCTTAAAGAGTTATAGCGTTTACAAGCGTGAGATTATACAGACCGACAGACAGTCAAAGCTTTGACAGATTTGGCACAAACTTTTATACGGACCTACATTCCTGATGATTAAACTGTGTACCAAATTTTATCTATCTAGCTATTCAAGTTTTTGAGTTATAGTGTTCACATGAACGCGGACAGTCAGATTTCCCGTAGACGGATTTTGTCCAAACTTTGATAGAAACCTACAAATTATGTGTCAAGATCACAAACCAAAATTTCATCCCCGTAGCTCTAATAGTTTTCGAGTTATCGTGTTCACAGACACGGCCACACAGACAGACAGACATAACTCCTAAGTTGTGTTTTTCGGACTCAGGCAGGTCTAAAACGTGGAGATTCGTCAAAATCTCGAGTTCGAATTTTTTCACGATTACAATACTTTCTCTTTGTATGCCTCGCATGCGAGAAAGTAAAAACGAAGCAGTATCAACAACAAATCTTTTGAGTTCTTAAAGTAAATATTCAAAGAACTTGCTATCAGAAGTTATACACACTTCGCATGCTGTTATTTAAGCAGCTGTGTTATTGTGCTATCGTAATTTTGTCTTCCAATCATATGTCTCGTTGCACTATTGTAATTTTTTGCTTTACTTAATTCACTGACAAAGTAGCATTGATCCTGTAGCGGTATACGTTTGTGACCCCATCTTCTATTGTAATTATGACTTCTTTCTACATGTCTGAACAACTCTTAAAGTTTGTAAACGATCTTCTGGGAAACTCTTCATTTGATAAAAAATAACTTATTTTTGACTTTTAATACGCTAATTAAACGTGTTTTTTTAAACTTTTTATTTTTAGTTCAAAAATAATCTAGTGTCCTTAATATTTTTAAATTATTAAAACTTACATTTAACGATGGTCATTGTTTTGTTATAGGATGAAATAAGTCATTTTATGGAAGTATTGAAAAACTACGATGGCAAACCAGTAGACTTAAAGGATCCCCTGTCTCCCAGTATGTCCAACAACATTTGCGCTCTGGTATTTGGAAAACGATACGAATACGACGATCCTGACCGCCAATTCTTGGACAAAAATTTAGAACAAGCGAACGAATCATTTTCTCAATTTACTGCGGATGTGCTGTATCCTTGGCTTAGGCGCATTCCTTTCTTTACTAAATTCCAAAACATCGATATACCGCTGACAGCGTTTAATAATTACAGAAAATTTTTCAAGTAAGTACCAATTAAATAAGTGCAACAGTAGAATGACGACATGTATATGGGACATTCCTACTTTTTTATACACAAGGTGACCCTTGCAACCCCCTTAACTTCGCAACGACTGCAGCTATAGACATAAAAGTAGTGTCTAAGTATAGTAAAGTGATTATGTGCTATGCCATAAGACCGTTTACGGTACCACCTGCCAGCAAACTGAGGAATTAGCATTCCTATCTGAGAAACATTATGATATGAGAGATAAAAGGCAATTTCAAAGTTGTAGAGAATTATCGAGTGAGTAAGAAAAGACACCTTGCGAACATTAATACTAATAATAGAACACTTAAAATGCCCATTTGTTTGTTCGCTATTTCCGGAACTGTGACATCACAAAGCGTGGACGAAAGGAGAATATTTCGGACAAAAAGGACCTCAATAGACTTTTTCCTGTGGGAATACCTCAAACAGCTGGTGTATACGGCCTCTCCGCCACGCTGTATGACCTTCGACACAGTATTACTAATGTAAATGCTAGCGTGACCTTAATATGCTAAAAAGTGTGAAACATAAAATTTGCATCCAAACGTGTATTATAGCTGTCGGAAAGCAGTTTGAACACCAAAAATAAAGGTACCTTGTAATAACTAGCTGTTTTTTTTTTCTCTTTCTAACATGTTTCGTCATGTAACAGCGTTGGAAATGTCGAATAAATAAATGAAGTATTAAGCGTTCTATTCTTAAAGTTTAATTGACTTTTGACTTTTTTCTCCCATATCCTACTGTTTTCGAGATAGGAATGCTAATTCCGCAGTTTGCCTCCAGGTGGTGCTGTAAGCGGTCTCATGGCATAGCGCATAGCCACTTTACTATACCTAGATACCACTTTTATGTCTATCGCTCAGAAATTAAGGAGGGTCTTTAATGGGCACCCTGTATAACATTTATTCAGACATAGTAAAGTTTTATAGAAAAAAGTGGAATAAATTACTCATTTCCGTTTTCAGGAAGGAATTAAATAAACACATTCAAAGTTTAGATCCCGGAAACATTCGAGACTTTATCGATAGATATCTGCTGGAAATTGATTCGCAGAATAAAAAAAATCCGGACACTACTTTTCACCGTAAGTATAAAAACTCTCAAATAATTCCAATGGTTTTTTTTTGTTCAATTACTAAGTCACAATTACATGCCGAATTTGTGACCATAAATTATAGTTTTAAATAAACGATCGTTAAATTGAAACATTCGTTGCATATAAGCATTTCAGTATCGAACATACGGGATGTAAAATAACCTGAATTATGAAAAATAATTACAATTATCACACGGAAACCTGATCAATGGCCTGGATAAATAGATCTAGAGAAAATAAAGCATCAATGAAGGTGTATACATGCCCATATTTAGACGATACAGGGATGGTGCTTTCTAAATCTCTATAGCCCAAACGACCTCTCACTAGAGTGGTTGGAAATTCGAGGAAGGGGTGCCGCTTCAGGTATCATCCTTGTCATCTAACCACGATTTTAAATGACGAGGTACATCCCTAAAATTTCACGTAGTTTCAAAATGAGACGTTAATCGAATTAAGCTAAACTAAGTCAACTACCAGTAGACAGTCTGGCTCCTCTTTTTATAGCTCTCTCCCAGAGGTAGATAATCTTATATACAGGGTGTACACAAATGGAGCTATTTATTTTAAAAAATAATAAAACAAAAACTAAAAATGTTCGAACTACGGTTTTTTTAAAAATGAAAGCACATCTCAATTTTTTTTTCAGGTAGGTAACATGCCATTTCGGTGGTCTAGGGGGTTGTAAATTACTGGAAATCAAAAATTTGTTTAGAGCCATTATCTGAGAAAATATTAAAACTGGAAGAAAAATAAAACCATGTATTGGTAGTGCATTTTATGCTCTTTAATTTGTTAATTCACATGTAGTGTGAAAACTGAAGAGTTTTCGAGAAATTCAAGAAAAACTAAAAAAAGAAACCAGAAAACACGGATAGGCTTCTGCTGATCGGTATCCATTGCGTACGGAATTTTCTCGTTGTAACAAATTTAGAACGCGTTACCTACCTGAAAAAAAACTTTTTGAGATGCGCTATTATTTTTAAAAAACCGTAGTTCCAACATTTTTAGTTTTTTTTTTATTAATTTTTAAAATTAGTCACTTCATTTGTGTACACCTTGTATATTTCTGATTTCACTTATTAATTCTGCATTTCCAATTTTAATTTCCAATCCTGCTCCAGTTTTTATTAATTATGTACGACATGGATTTATGAGATCATTTAAATTTGACAGACTTCCAAATAAAATGTCTTTCTCTTTGATTTCGTCATTATAGAACACCAATAACTGCGCTTGCTTATGTAGGATGACTTTAATACTTGATAAATATAGTAATTGTCCCTCAAAAGTGCTTTTTGTAAACTTGAATCATAATGTTATTCACATTTTCCATTCTAATTATCTATTTACGGTTTGTTTGGTTGGAATGTTCTTGCGGAAAGATGTTTATACTTTCATATAAAAAAATCATGATTTTTTTTCATTAACAGTTTATAAGATTAACTAAATACATGAAGCTACTTTTACAGTCATGAATCACCTTCACCATTCAGGTTTTGAAATTTAATTACCTTTAACATCTTTATTCTATTCGCTATGTTTCCTTCAATTGAAATTAGAGAGAAAATATCTCACTAGTGTCTAAGCACGAGTTCAAGAAAACAGAATGGAAAATTAAAAATTAAGAATTTCGAAAGTGAAAGGTTTCATTAGCTGCAAATTGTGAATTAATGAATAGACCCTCCAATCCAACATAAAATCCTTGTTAGGAAACTGTAATGTGTATTTTAATTTTTTTAGACGATATGTTGATGAGTAGTGCCATAGACTTATTTGGAGCTGGCAGTGAAACGGTCCGAACTTCAATTTTATGGATAATTTACACCATGGCAGCGTTTCCCGATGTTCAGAAGAAAGTTCAGCAAGAAATAATGGAAGTTTTAGGCCCAGACAGAAAACCTGAATTCTCAGATTTCAGAAATATGCCATTCACTAATGCAGTTATCTTAGAGCTCTTAAGATGGAAGTCCATTGTTCCACTGAATCTGATGCGATAGTAAGCGTATTAGAATAAGATTTTTGCTTAGTGACCAAGTTATAATTTGTTTTTAAAATATAATGTTGGTTACTAACATTTAAAAGCTCTGTAGGGGGTGTTTCAGCATTAGGGCCACAAACATGTTATATGGGTATGTTGCAGTCAGACGGAAATACCTAGCAATATAAATACTTCCCTTCCGCTGTAGATGGTGTTATATAGGCGCGGGAATTTCCAACGCTCTTGCATGGAGGGCTCATTTCACATCTGGATGCGAGCCCCTTTGGACATCGGGCATTGGTAAATGTTTCGCCCAGCAGTGGTAGACTATTTCATTGGACCTTACCGCATGCCATTTCATCTGATTGGTTGCAATTACTTGATATTTTTGGAGTACGGGTTACCTCAACTTTTGGATGAGAAACAACTTTCTGAATCTGTTCCAGTAATGCTGGGTCCCCGCCATCTAGGAGTCATATATAGCCAATAATGGATCGGACACAGTGGTAGTACATCCCCTCTGCCAGCACTGAGAGCATTAGTCGCACATATCTTAATAGCAGCCTGGAAAGTCCGAGATTCACTTTGAATCTACTAACACACTCAGAATTCTATGCGACGGAGATGTGGGGCCTGAATTACGGATCGTGATTGCATTTCGAAACCTTCCTTGACGTTAGATAATTTTTTGAAAGAATATTTATTATCAAAACACATATTTACTTACATGACATGGAGACACTCTGCCCCTCCCACAAGTTTGAAACCTTAATGCTGGAATCCCTTGTATATCACAGTATAAACAAACATTAAGTGTTTAACCTTGGATACTGCGATTTCTTTAAATGAATTCTTAGATTTCTTGCCTGAGCAGTTCGTTACTTCTTTTATATTTGTAGACGAATATTTGTTTATGTGAAAATAAAAATATGTTATTTGCATTTAAACTCATTCCAAAGTCTATTTTAGGAAATGCCATTTTAAAATTAAAGTTAGCTGGACAAGCAATCACAGGAATTTCATTTCCAGCCGGAATATTTTGTATCAGTACCATGAAATCATAATGTAATTCGGATAGTAACATAGAACCAAGTTCTCAACAACAACAAAAACAAATAAATAAATAAAACTTCACATTTTAAATTGGTGTTACAAAAACACTTATTTCGTAAAATTTTGTAAGAAGAATTCATAAACAAATGAACTAAAAATCAAGAACGTAAAATTTCAAGAATGAATTTAGGAATCACAATCATGGAATGCAAATTACTAATTTAGAGAATTTAAACCGGAGTTATTAATTTATCTCTTTCGTAAATCAGTTCAAACTTTTTATATAAAAAAGAATTCTCCTTAAAAATATCAAACAAATAAAAGTCCTGCACATCATATACAGATGAGTTGAAGATCTACTGCTAAATTAGATATTATTTAATGTCATAATTCAATACTTGCTTTAGTAAAAATTTCAATTCTGATACAATATTTTAGGAACATGACGATTTTGTTGTAATAGTTTCTTTGTGATATCTATTCTTATAGTACATTGGACGACACTACAGTGGGTGGATATGATATACCTAAAGGAACTATAGTACTTGCTAATTTTTGGAATGTGCACCACGATTCACGATATTGGAATGAACCAGATAAATTTAAACCAGAACGTTTTCTAAGCAAGGATGGCAAATCTGTTGTAAAGTCAAGCAACTACATGCCATTTTCTCTAGGTGAGTTTTTGGATAAAAGAATGAGAGTGGTGGTGATTCAATGTTAATTTTTTGTTTGGATAGACACACGGAAAAAAACTGCTTCATAATAAGCCATTAGTTCGTTTCATTTCTGGAAGAATAAATGCTAATTTATATTGTAAAGGCCTTATTAATATATAAAATCAAATTATTTTCAGTGTTGTCAAAAAGAAAACAACTTTATAAGACCCATCATAATGCACAATATAAAAAAGGTTTTTTTAACCCTTAAGAGTAAAGGCATAAAGAAAAAATGTAACTTAGTGCTGATATCTTTGACTAAACAGGGTCGCGGTAGCCAGATTGTAAGGCCTCGGCTTCGGGGCCACAGGGTTCCAGGCTCGAAACCAGATTCTATCGGAGAACCGCCGTGTAAGCAGATCTGGTGCGTGTTAAATCCGTCCGAGCCAAATGTCCAAACACTAATATGGCGCGGAAGTTTTGGGAGTTGACAGGTATCATCCTCGTCATCTGATCACCGTTCAAAATTGCAAGGTCCGTCCCAAAATAGCTCTTGCGTCGCTCCACAACGGGTGTAAATATAACTAGAATAATCCAAACTTAAGAAAACACTAATTAAAATAATCGAACTTACGTTTTGTTTGAAAACTATTGATTGAGACTATTAAGTATTCAGAATGCGATCTATTCTTAACTTTCTCTTGCATATGGATTTACTTTCTCGCACTCTCCACGTTTTAGATTTGCCTTAGTCCGAAAAGTCGCTTTGTGGAATTATACCTGTCTGTTTGAGAGCACCATAACTCAAAAATACAAAGAGCTACATGGCTGGAATTTCGTGTATTGTTTTTACGCCAAAATTGCAGATGTCATTCAAATTTTGGACGAAATCCGTGTACGAGAAATCTGATCGCTGTCCGCCCATATGCGTATGAACACAATAAGGCAAAAATGCCATAAGTTAGATAACTAAAATTTTACAGATAGTTTTACTACTAGAATTGTAGATCTATTTCAAATTTTGGTCCAAACCCATCAACAGCTGCACTGTTTGACGGTCTGTCCATTTGTGTCTATTTGAACACGATAAATAAAAAAATACAATTTAGGTAAATAACACTTGATATGTGTTCTTTATAATAAAATTGTAGATCTATATCAAATTTTGGATCCAATCGGTTTACGGGAAGAGGTCCACATACTCGATTTTCTTCACCTTTCTACGAAACTAAAAGCAAAACACTTCATATTATGTAGGTGTATGAGAAAATCGAACAGAAAACACTCGCGTTGGTTATAAAACTGCAAAAACAGGGTTTTGTTGATCATTGTCAAGACAAAGTTGGATATTTTGGAGATTGTATTTATTAAAATTTCAACAGGCTTATTTGTAATTAGTCTTATTATGATGATGTTTTTTTAGCATTAAAATTCATAACTATATACAATGCTATTAGGCCTTCCATTAAAATCTATTAAAACTCCATTTATTCTCCGTTACTGATATAAGATAGAAATGATTTACAAATATTTTCGTTGTTTTTTTTTTCTAGGTAGAAGAGTTTGTCCCGGAGAGTCCATGGCTTATATGGAAATGTTTCTGTATTTCTCTTCAATACTGCAAAAGTTCGATGTTGTTTTTCCAGATGGAACGAAACCCACATTTGAAGCTAAGTTAACCATAGCGTATAGACTGGAGCGTTTTCTTGTTAAATTTATACCGAAAAGTTAAGTGCTGAGATATTCTTCGACAGAAAAATACCTTATCAGTACTACTTTTGCTAAAAATACTTCATCATTTCAAGACTCATTACACTGCATCATAATTTTTTTCAAAACTTTATTCGAATAAATGTTGAAAACCATTCTGGGAAATATCCTACAATTGTTATTTTTTTATTTTCTTTGTACATCACAATTAGAAACTTTAAAAATTTTAAATTTGCATCGTGTTTCAAGTATAAATATGAACGACAAAATAGTAAAAAAGTGAATTTCACCTATCTCGGCTAAAGTAAACTCTACACATGGAAATCTTAAATAATAATGAAATATCTTAATTTTCAATCTAACTTTCCATTAGATTATTGCTATTTTGTATGTCTGTGAAGAACGCTTTTCCAATAAGCAGCTTTGATAAATTTTACGATCATTCTTCTAACCATAATTCTATTTGATTGAAATTGTTTCTGAGAGTTGAAATTATTCTCAAATAGAAATTCAAGGGGATGTAAACTTCTTAAATAGTAGTTGAAGCTAATACAGGTTGTGATACAGTTAAAAATGAGCGAGAACCTGAAACACTCAATCATAAACACTATTTCAGCTCGTATTTCATTATTTTGGAAATTAATTTTTTTCTTTTGAAGAATGCACGGTTTAAAACTTTTTCTTTTTAGGAAACATGGAAATAACCGAAAAAAGCTTCATAAAATTTCGAATATCCACCTAAAATATTTCTGATGGCAGAATTGTATATTTAACGTAAAGAAATCGTTACCTTCTGTTACCCAAGAAAAAAATGTTCAATATGTTCCACTTTACAATCTATCTTTGAGAAGTTTTAATACATCCATAATAGAAAACAACAGTTCAACTGACGTAAACAAATGTGAACACGATATTATTTCAATAAAATAAACTAGTATTTTTGATTTTCTTTTATCTGAAATAAAAACATAAACTAAAAAAATAACAGGATTGAATTTATTTTATTATATAAATTTTGAGAATCTTGAGAAAATGAAAAATTCTTCTGAATGCGCAATTCTTACTTTTTTGCCATAAATAATTAAGAAGAGTTAGCATCTTTCTGATTTCAGCTTACATTTGCAACATGCAAAAGCCAAAAATCTTTCAATGGATTATTTTATTTTCTGATTTACGAAATATACATACAGAAAGTTTTGTAATCGTTAAAAAAAAATCAACCTCAAAATCTCGATGAAATTCGACGCTTTACATTTCCTTTACTGACATGCCGGAAGACATGCCGACCTCAACTCAAGAATCTGCATTGTAGCTGCAAATCCTTACGAAATGGGCGAGCATTATTGGATTTCTTTGCTATATTCAGTAAAAATATTGTTTAACTCGTCGTGTATTAAATAAAAAAAAAAGAATTTCAAGGAAAAGAAAGAAATTAAAATTTGAACATCCTTTTTATTCATCAAAATTCTGTTGGCTCTCATTTTAACAAATAAATTCAAAGAAAGTAAACATGCCAAATAATAATAAACAATAAACAAAACACCATATATTTCGAAAATATAAGGTATCAAAAATACGCAAATATCAGAGCCGTAAAAGCATTTAAAGTGCCTTTAAAATCATGCGAATTTCAACACATTAAAAAATGAATCTAGAATTAATATGCACTATTCAATGATGTGCAAGGTATGAAATGTATTTCCATACTTTGCAACATTTTTCACGGGGACTTCTGGTGTAGATATTATCGGAATTCCTGATTTTTAATTTTCAGATTTGGGAATTAAAGACTCATTATTTATTTTAAATTTCGTTTTAAACGAATGGAAATATCATGATAGGATGCAAGAACTTCTTTGAACATGCATATACCAGATGCTGTGCAGACTTTGAAATAGTATTCATTCTCAGTAAACAAAATTACGTGTGAAGTTTTTGGTTCAGAAAACTATCCATTGAATCTATTAAGAAAAAAAATAGAGAGAATTTATTGAGTAGCTTACAAAAATTCTCTGAATTCTGGGCACCATTATCTTTTTCCGGTAACAATTCATCACCTTCAACACCTGTTAATATGCATACTTTAGATTCTAATCTACTACTTGATGGTTAAATTTAAAAGTCATAAGCGCAGCAATTCCGATGCTTAACACCCTCTATGCTCCCAAAATATCCCCTCCAAAAACGGTTATGTACATACTAAACTAAGTAGATTAAAAAAAGTGAAATTCGATGAGTCAAAACAATATGGTGAGCAACTTTTAACCTCCAACAAAAGGAGGACACAAATAAATTGAAGCTAAAAATATCATAAATAAAAGAAACATTTAATTCATTTCAACAATAATACAGAATGCACTGTAATAGGATAAATCTCAATATAAATAAAAGTCATTGTGGGTATGTATGTTTGTATTTATGTTTGTACATATGTTTGTATGTATGTTCCACATCTCCTCCTAAACCACAGCACTGATTTCAACCAAACTTTGAACACTTACTAATTAAGACACGGGGAAGATTACTGTCAACTTTGCAAAGTGCAAATGTTAATTAAACAGTCAGTTAATTAGAAATTAACAAAAATCGTTTTTCCGCAGTAACTTCGGAGCAAATTATCTCTCAAAAATTATTTTTATGCCATCTTAAAGGTCAAAGTTTTACCTTTTCAATGATACCAATTTTATGACTGTGACAGTTTTTCTTCAACTTTTATTAATTTTTCAACTTCTATTAAATTCTTAATTACCTGCAGACGATTTTGAAATAACGCAAATTTATAGCTACTCCGTTACTAGGCAACGGTTAGACTTTCAACTAATACACTTTTATTTCTGAAATTTTTTCTTATTTTTATAAATATATGCTATATAAGACGAGAAGGATCATCATCAACTTTTAAAAGACCTAATCTTATTAAAATTTCAGTTAATTGGAAATTAAGCAAAATATGACATTTCCCGTGATATTTTTCGAAAGTATGTATTATGTCACAAAAACTATTTTTATACATATTTAAAGTTAAAAAAATTATCTTTTATTGACACAAGTTTCATTTCCGTTCAATTCATTGCCCTCATTATAATAATTTTTCAAAAATTAAATTGTGTATAAAATTTACAATTTGTAACACTTTTTTTTATTGGTGTAGAACAAGAATATATAAGAAGAACTGTTGCTATCTCACATTAGAAGAATTCTGGATGAAGACAAATTTTATTATTTTTCTGTTCATATTTGTTTCAACACTTTTCTTAATTAAAAATATACTATGTAATTAATTGTCCCAAAACATCCGTTAAAATCTTTCTTAAACTGCAAGATTTATGAATTAAATTTGAAGTATCTACACAACAAATATTAATAACTTATGCAGAAAATTAGCTATCAGCGGTTTTTAAAAATCATCTGGTTCAATTGATATTCTCATTTTAATTATAAAACTTTTCAGAAGATAAAAGAATTTTGGGTATTGTAATTTTGTATACAAAAGTAGTTTTTAACATCGAAAATATTAGACATGAAAGTATTTTAATCCCGGGCAAAACCGGGCATAACAGCTAGTATATAATAAAAACATTTGAAATGTCATTTATTGTACACTTTTTGAGGAAGGGCAAAAGGAGGGCTGTTGGTCACCTTAAGAACAACGGAGCATATTAATGTTATGTTAGTTATTCATCTTACCATTTGAGTTTTTATAATACTGTTCCACCTTCGCTTCTAAATCAAGTTTGAAATAAATGAAATTATATCAAAATAATACGGAATGAGAGGTATTCCTATTAAATTTTAAAAGAAGTACGCAAGCAAGACTTCAAAATTAAATACTTTTGAAATGTGAAAATGTTTTTTTTGCATTAAAGTCTGTACTGTGAAAGTCGACTCCGAAATTAAATAGACAGCTGAGCATTTCAGTACCGAATCAATGGTAAAAATCTATTGCATCAGTCGCTGCATAATAAATAGTGATGTGGGAGAGGGTAAATACCCAGTGGGTAGACAAATATTTTTTGGGTATATACCCGGATATTTACCCTAGGCCTGGAGAAATATTTGTTTAATATGATAAATCCTTTGGGTCCGTTCACGCAATGAAAGTTTGTGAAAGGAAGCATGAATGTGACATTTAGAGTCCTTAAAATATTTATTATTAACCTGTAGCGCTCAGTCGGCTCCGGTGAGGGGACATGAGTTGCATGCATACTTTACCCTCAAAACGCATATGATGACGCAATTTTTTATTCAGACAATTTAAACAGATATTGCTGAGATCATTAGTACTTGTTTTGGTTGCTAATCAAAGTAATTGCAAAGTTTTTTTCGAAATTTAATTTGCGAATGCGGCATGCAAAATACGATACGCATTTAATTAATTTTTGGAGGGCAATAGGTTAATATATTTAATTTATTCAAAAACTAATGCATTAATTAAAATAAGATGCTTAATTTGAGCCAAGTTAACAGCAAAATAATTCTGCCTATATGAGCTTACTTCCATGACAATGGAAAATTAGAAGTACAAACCGTGAGTACTAACATCTGCTGCCATCACCTGCTCAAGTACAAGTTATTATTACGGTTGGTTTTAAATACACACCTTTATTTGGAATCTAGCTGCCGCATCTAAAACCAGCGGGAGTGGTCTCACCTAAACTTTCTCGTGTACTCCTAACACATGCAGAGAAAAAAATAAGCTAAAAGGAAGTGAAACGAACAGGAACCCCTAACGCAGTGGAGGGAAAAAAAAAAAAAACAAGCGAAACGTCATACCACGATTTCCGAAGGTCGTCCAACGCGGACGTGGAATTAGAAGCCGGCGTGTTTACCAATAGGGCTGGGTGTCAGATAATGAAAACGAAATTTGCGATTTGAATGCCTTTTTTTTAACCGATTGACACAAAAATTGGATACAAATCTACCATTAAGGTAAGAGGGTCTCATACCAAATTTCATTTTTTAAAGTGATTTTTTAAAGAAATTATTGCGTTCAAAATTATGCGATTATACAGACAGACAGACAGTCAACCCTTCGACGGATTGGGTCCAAAATTTGATACAAACCTACATTCCTGATGATAAAAATGTGTACCAAATTTTATCCACCTAGTTATTTAAGTTTGTTTAATATCGCGTTCACATTAACACGGACATACAGATAGACAGACTTTCCTAGGGCGGAATTTATCCAAAATTTGATAGAAACCCACAAATTATATGTAAAGATCACATACCAAATTTCATCCCCATAGCTCTAATAGTTTTCGAGTTATCGTGTTCACAGACAGACATAATTCCAAAATTGTGTTTTTACTTTCTCGTATACGAAGTATACAAAGAGAAAGTATTGTAATCGTCAAAAAATTCGAACTCGAGATTTTGACGAATCTCCACGTTTTAGACCTCCCTGAGTCCGAAAAACACAATTGTAGAATTATGTCTGTCTGTCTGTGAACACGATAACTCGAAAACTATTAGAGCTACGGGGATGAAATTTGGCATGTGGTCTTTAAACATAATTTGCAGGTTTCTATCAGGACAAAATCCGTCAACGGGAAGTCCGCGAACACAGGACCGCACGTATTTGGCGCTCGGTGTTTGATGCGAGGCTATTTCTGTCTTGGCGAGTGTGACCTTGGCGCGCTCTAAAGGAAACTATTGCATACTGGGTTTTAGTGGGTTCGAATTTTTTTTATCTACACGCACAAAGATAGGGTTGCCATAATTGTCAAGCATTGATACGTTTGCGTTTAGGTGCTAAATAAATAAAACATGAAAACACTGGGTACGTAATAGCTTATTTTACTATGATAAAAAAAATCAATAAAGTTTAAACAATCTAATAAAATGAACACGTAGAATAATGAAAAAAGATGAGAAGCTAATCCTTTTTGACCCAGTCACACTTTAAAGCTGATTTTACTTTTTTAATTGTTATCATTTTCCTTTTGTACATAATCATAAAATGGGCGCTGGTCATTTTAAAATTATAATGACTCAGAGTTTAGGAAGCAAACGGGACAAATAGTATACGGGACGTATGGCAACCCAAGTTAGAGGGCAGATGACACCTTTTTGGGAAGTATTCGAGAAAGTTTAGGGGAGACCACTCCCGCTGGTTCGAACTCAGGGAGGTCTAAAACTTGGAGATTCGTCAAAATCTCGAGTCCGAATTTTTTGACGATTACAATACTTTCTCTTTGTATACGAGAAAGTAAAAAGTTGCCACTAACTTCATGACATAACTGGGTCCGAATTTCTTTTTCTCTTTGAGTTTAGTTTAGTTTAGTTAGATTAACGTCCCTTTTTGAAGCAACACGAGGGCTATTTTCTCACTTTGAGATTATTGTACAAAAGTGAAAAATACTCGGGACCATTTATGGGCCAACCGTAAGTCACGTCGGTTCGAAAAAGTTTTATCTTGTTTTGATCGAATTTTAAAAAAGGCCAATGAAATGTCCGACACATTTGTATTGTTAACTAAATAAATTGTTTATCTTTGTTATTTAATCTTGAAAGTTCTTCAGTGTGACATGTTCTTGAATTTTCGAAGTTATGATAAAGGCAGCATTGTTTTGATGAAGGTTACACAAAAGAAACTAAGATAACAATGGAGATAACAGCCTTTGTTGCTTCAAATACCATAACTCTTTAATTCAAGATTCAACGATAAGGAAACGCCCAGTCATGCAGATACGATGAAGTAATAATTTGATGATATTTTCGGTACTCTTTATCGTATAATAGGAGAAGCGGATAAAATTCTTGATAAAGCTGAAACAACACATTTTCTTCTAAAAATTCTTAGATTTAAATTAGCTCTCGAAAGGGTACGCAAGGTATAATTACAGAAAAAGACTTCTGATTTGAGGAGAAATCAGTATGGAGTATTTATACAAATCAGTTATACCAAAAATGAGAAATGATATTGAAAATATAATTCCAAAACTCGCAACATATCGTAATGAAATTCTTCTAGGAGTATGTGCTTTCATTTTGGCCTATATAATTATGTCATTGATAAAGAAAGCAAGAAGTAATTATCCACCTGGTCCCATGGGATTGCCGATTGTAGGATATTTGCCTTTTATATCTGAAAATCTGCACCTGGATTTTATTGAATTAGGGAAGAAATACGGTGATGTATTCAGGTGAGTTTGAAAATTTTATACGCGAATAGTGGATAAGCAGTTCTGGAATTGAAAACCATTTACTATTTTGTGAATTTCATGTTCAACGTTCAGTTCCCCAAAATTTCTGCAACAAACTTTTACTAATGCAAAATTTAATATTGAAACAATGCAGCATTTGCATTTTTCTTTAATATTTTATGAAAACAGATATAACTCAAAATGTGTATTTTGGAGTTGGTTTGCAAACTGTGCCCATTCTCTAAGAGTTTTTTTTCAATTAACCACCAGGGCCTCAATAGAATTTTAAATATTTGAACTATACTATGTAAAGGCTCAAAGTTATTTCATGTGTTTATAATTAATTTATTTTCAAATACGCAAAAATAAAGAGCTTACATCTGTTGGGATTTTATGAACCATTTATTTGTTCTGGAAATGATTATTCACATTAATTTGTAGTTTGTTAGAATGTTGAAAATAAAATTAAACCAGCTCATTACTTGGCTAATCACTTTTCGAAATCTGAAATCTTCGAATTTGAAATACAATCACGGTAAGGAGAGTCAGAGAAAATAATCGATTCCAATAAGTAAGTTACTTTTTAGTTAAAAATCTATTCAAAAATCATTCTTAAACCTTGTTTTAGCTGTAGTTATGCATCTGTAACGACAAAAAAAAATGACGGGAGGCTGTCTCTGCGAAACGGCCGTTGGGATTGAGGGGCGTAGACTTGCTTACCTTATTCAACTGTGACTAAAGTAGCTCTATGTGACTATTAACACTATAGTCTTTAGTGACTATTAGTCTTGCGTGACTATGTGACTCCGCCTATTTAAAATTCTTCGTGATTTTCATCAACTTTGCAACACGACTGTGACTAAACCGCAATTATAAATTCTAAAATTAATTTTTCAATCTTCAATGTCTACCTTTCCCTGTTAAATGAAACTAAAACCAACTTTCTGTGTTATTTGGTTGCGGAGCTATAACCGTTTAACTTGAGCACGAAATTCGACGTAATTCAACAATTTTTGAGTAATATTTCGCGCGATCGATGAATGAGTTGCCTTAGTCTGTTTGCGCGAGCATCGGTCGCTGTGACGTCATCAAAATGTTTCGTGATTTTCATCAACTTTGCAGCTCTACTGTGACTAAACCGTCATTCCAAATTCTATTTATTTTTGCAATCTTCAATGTCAATTCTTTTCTGTTAAATGAAACTAAAACCAACTATCTACATTATTTGGTTGTGGAGCTATAAGCGTTTAACTTTAGAGCGAAAAGCGTCACAATTTTTTCCCTTCCCGACACATCATTAGACCACTATGGAGAGACGTATGTCTACGTCAAAATTCAATTACAAGAAGTAAAACATATTAATCCAGTATGAACAAAAAATAATAAATAAAACAATTTCTTAAACGGGCAACAAATTGACACTCCTGATTTTCTCACATCTCGAACAGATTTTTAGTTCTGTTCTATAATTTCATAGGCTTTATGCAGCCTTTTCAGTAAATATCCAAGATTGTGGGATTAACTAGATAGGCTACTCATGGGCCAAGTTTAAATATCTGGCTGATATTAAATGGGTCCAATTCATGCTGTCACGTGATACAAATCAAGCACACTATGTTAAAACATTTAATAGAAAATCACCGACTTTCTTACAGAACTTTCGAAATACTGAATTAGTATGCGAACGACAGTACACAATAAATGACTGCCGCACAATTTTTTCGTCATCTATTTGTCACAAGGCTGTGGGAGCAACCACAGTTGCCAAGAACCATGTTTATTTTCGAATAGTACTGAACGCGGTTATAAAACCACAATACCATCATTCCTAGTAGCTGATTAGTGGGAATGATTATCACATGATCTCGATGGGTTCAATATATTGGATGCTTCCATCTGCATCCAATATTATCCCGCTGAAATCTCGATTTATGCGACAAGAGAAAGCTCTTACTGCATTCTCCATTTTTTTTACTTTCCCGTATGCGAAGTATACAAAGAGAAAGTATTGTAATCGTCAAAAAATTCGAACTCGAGATTTCGATCGAGAGAGTCCTAAAAACACAATTTTGGAATTATGTCTGTCTGCGAACACGATAACTCGAAAACTATTGGAGCTACGGGGACGAAATTTGGTATGCGATCTTTAAACATAATTTGTAGGTTTCTATCAAATTTCGGACAAAACCCGTCTACGGGAAGTCTGTCTGTCTGTCCGCGTTCATGTGAACTCTATAACTCAAAAGCTTAAATGGCTAGATTTATAAAATTTGGTACACATTTCTTTCATCAGAAATGTAGGTCAGTATCATATTTTGGGCCAAATCCGTCAAAGGGTTGACTGTCTATCCGACTGTATAATCGTTTACTGGTAAAAATTATATCTCCTAAACCCTTTGGATTAGATAAATAAAAACTGGTATGACGGTTGCTAACATTAATTATAGATCTGTGCCCAAATTTCGTTTCAATCGGTTAAAAAAAGGCGTTCAAATTGCATAATCAATTTTTTTACTTGAGTACTGGGAGCAAAATCTCTGCGCATGCACAAGCTATTCAGCGATAGCGAACGAGGTCATTTTCTCCCGTTTTCTTTTCTCTCGGAGCTTGCTAGAGTGTGATAGACCATAAATATTACTGTGTTTTAATATATACGCATCTCTTTGAATTTGATTCTTCACCTAAATATTTTACAATCACTATGATCTACAATGAAAAGCCTTCTGATAGTTATTGCATTCTGGGTTACAGCAGGTTCGAATTGTTTATCCGCGCAGAGGGACGGGAATTGACAAATCTTTGAGAAGTATACGAGAAAGTTTAGGGGAGGCCACTCCCGCTGTTTCTTTTTTTTTGAAGAAATTTAACTGCACGTAGTGTTACATTGTTCAGTGACTCATTTTCCTCTCCTTGGAAACTTGGAATAAATAAAATTCACGTGATATCGAAGAATCTCAAATATATTTTTTTAAAAGCATAGCAAATCTACATGCAAATCAATCCATTATTTACCATCAATTCATTTCACATCATTAGAAGAGTAAATAATAAAAAATTCAAATCTCCCTGGGATGAATGAAAAGAAAATATAAAGTTTGGGAATAATTTTCAAAATCATTTCCAAATTTGATTTAGGCATGACAAGTCTAAAATTAAATTGGATGCGTATATCATCAAGTTAGCATGAACTCACCTTCATATCAAAGGAAGCGATTTATTTGCAAAAAATTAATAAATAAAATGACATAGGATTAGAAATAAGCGTGGAAGATTTAAAATTCCAAGATACATATATTTTGTGTTTTACAAAGCTTCCACTTTATTGGTCTCCCTTTTTGTCTTCGTAATAAAGATTCATACAGCATGAATCTTTAAACCATCTTGGTGATTAATGTAATTATACTCTCCTTCACTATCAATTCATAGAAAGTTTTGCTGACTTTTTAATATTTCCATTCAAATAATCCCTTTTCTTAACTTTAAAACTTGAAATGTGATGATAACATATAAAAACTTTGGAATATTAATAAATCTGTTTTTTTAATTTAAAAGAGTGATAAGTCAGTGTCATTGAAGTAGTGAATGAAAAAAAAAATGCAAAGATTATTTTAATGACTTATATGATATGTTGGCTTAGTTATTCACAGGCTAAATTGATTCTTAGTTTGGATGGGTGGATGTAATTATTTAGTAAACAATTTTCTCAAACCTCAATTAGAAGCTGCCGGTTACTAATAGCTTGAACGAAATATTTGGTTTTATAATATTTATCAAAAATATTTTACAATTTTCATAATATCATAATTAGAGTACATCTGCATTGAAAAAAATACGTATAAAAGGCAGAAGTTTACAATTTCCATCAAATATAACATTGCCCTTTTAAAAACTCAAGTTACATTTAACAATATTTTGATATAAGTGAAATACGTATCATAATATTTCCCATCTATTTTAACAATATATCTTACGAAAAATAATATGAATCCCTAAATCTAATAATAATAAATCCCTAAACCTTTTAATAATATATAAATACCTCTTAAAAAAGTAACATGAATGAATAGAAAAGCGGAAGTCATAAATTGCCTCATTTACTAATCGTAGCCATGTTTAAGAAATTCGAAACTCTTGGAAATGGAACACGCGATAAAGTAAAAATATTTTCATCTATGTCCAAAATGTAATCTTTATTAATAATAGAATGATTAGAAATAATGTAGCGTAATTATATTATACAGCATGTATTATAATTTAATAGGTTGCAACATGCACGAATATTTCGAGAATGCTATAAATTATTGTAAAATTATCATCAGAATTACTTGAAAAAAATCTTAAAAATAGTGAAAAAGAATGTAATTTTATACTAAGCTTCTTCATAAATTTAAATCGAATTCTAAAAATACAAGCTTAAATTAATAGAAATAAATATCGAATTAATTCAATAGACACATTCGACAGACTTACCGAAATACAATATTTTCAGATACATAAATCTGATAAAATAAAAAAATGCAAATACTATATTCATTATATTGACTATGTATTATCCATACTAATTACTATATTAGCACAGGCATAAGAAAGGAAAAGAATAAAACTAAATTATTTATAGATAAGAAAGATAATAAATATAAAATTTGCCATACACAAAAATAGCATGATAGAAATAAATTCAATAAACTACCAAACAAAATTTAGAAAAACCTCAAAAGGAACAATGCCGAAAAAATAAGAATAAAAATAATCCGGTAGTTTGACTTTTTCAAGGATCACCCGTCTAAAGGTGTTCTAACTTTTCTGTGAGAGATCCGACTGTAGTCCAAAAAACTGGTTCCCCTGTGACCTTATATGACCTGTGATGCATAATCGAGTCGCAGGGGATTCAGTTTTTTGGACGTATGTTGGATCCCTTACAAAAAAGAATTCCAATGGTACAAAAGTTAGAATCCCTGTAAGCGGGTTATCCTTGAAAAAGTCAAACTACCGGATTCTTTTTATTTTTTTTTCGACATTGTTCCTTTTGAGGTTTTTTATTTTGTTTGATAGTTCTTTGAATTATTATTATTGTTTTTTTGGAAGCTTGCTGCGTTTTGCTTGCTTCAGCTACTTTGTGAGTATTTTATTAATTATTTGATTAATTATTTCTGTTGTAATTTACCGAAAATGTTATAGTTGTTTTTAATTTTAATTCTTTTTAGTATATTTTGATAGAAATAAACATTTAAAATGTTTGCAGACGATTTTTTCTAGGATAATTAGGTTGTTTTCATAGAATTTTCTATTATTCTGTTATTAACTTTTTTCTTTATTAAACAATAAAGTATTTTATTAAAAAAGTCAATAAAAGCATATTAATTTTTTGATTCAGTTTAAAAATTAATCATCAATGATAAAAAATTTAGAACCGTAATAGAATCAAAAAATTTTGAAGTGCGACTTTTTTTGTTGCAGACGAAGAACAGACACACAAATGAGTTCGTTCCTTAGATGACTATTTTGAATTTCAATTGCGCTGCAAAGTTATATTCTAAAATATTGCATTTATTTCTTCAATTTATTAAGAAACAATTTATCATTTTTTATTGTTGTTTTCATTGCCTTGTTTTTTCCATCCAGTGTGAAACTAGGATCGCAAAATATCGTTGTACTTCATGGAACAGAAGTAATAAGAGAAGCATTTAATAAACTTGAATTCCTCGGAAGGCCCCCATTTAGCTCTTTGGAACTTCTAAATCCATACAGTAAGTTTCAGTTTTTTAAAAATATGGAAATATATCGTATGAGAGGGATTAAAAAAAAGGATAACTTTTAAATTAATTGTTTATCATTCCAATAATTTTCTGTGTACCTTCAAAAGAATTGGCGAAAATTCTTCATAAACGCTGAAAAAATTTCAAATGTTTTTTAAAAAAATTATGTGTTAATTTTTGTCATATACTGATAGAGAAGCAATTCAAATTTCATCAGCAGTAAAAAATTGCGGCATCAAATAATGTGACCAGATTTTCTGAACTTCAATCCGGGACACTGGCTGAGTCGGTGGAGACATTTAGCGAAGAGAAGAAAAGGACTTAACCCCTTAACCTGCAATATCGTGTGAGAGGTGGTACGATGATCGGACAAAACAGAAACAACACGTATGAGAGACGTGGTAAGTCCTGCAGGCAACGCCCGTCAAACACTTACTAATTTTCTTTCGCTTCATTATTCACTTCAAGATAATAAATCTTTCTTGATCAATGATAAATTCATAGTAATTATTTTAGTAATTATTTATTAAACATCTTTCAAAATAAAATTAATTGTACCTAAAGGTGGGTTTACACGACGCCAATATTGTCTCGATAATAAGTTCACGCATATGTAGAAAGAAGATCAAGCATGCGCAGAAAGAGCGGACAATGGCAAGTT